>JANJGK010004816.1:0-55534 GCA_039081455.1 Macrobrachium rosenbergii
TATATATATATATATATATATATATATATATATTATTATATATATATATATATATATATATATATATATATATATTATATATATATATATATATATATATATATATATATATATATATATATATATATATATATATTATATATATATATATATATATATATATATATATATATATATATATATATATATATATATATATATATATATATATATATATATATATATATATATATATATATATATATATATATATATATACATAAATATATATATATATATATATATATATATATATATATATATATATATATATATATATATATATATATATATATATATATATATATATATATATATATATATATATATATATATATATGTATGTATACATACACACATTCAGGCGGAAGTACACAACAACAAGCAGGAGCCCAAAGAAGACGTCAGTCAACAAAACAGCTACATATTTATTGTTAGAAACGTTTCGTGCCACTCAAACACATCATCGGTCTGTAAAATTGAAAAGTACATATAAATCCTTTATTTGAAAACAAAAGCTAAATGAAAAACGGCAGTCACATTCTTTAAAATTACAAAAGATATAAAAGTAAAAACAAAAGAGCAAAGAATTTTTTTAACCCGACCTGACCAAAAGAAAGGGAAAGACGAAGTGAGACCAGAGAACACTAACTTAGGCCAAGTGTAAAAGGAGAAGAAGAAGACACGTTGGAGTTGAGAAGAGGTGCATGACCTTTAAGAAACAAAGACTCAAAGGTCGTTAAGTGGGCAGGTTTTTTGGTAGTTCCAATTATGGAAAAATGTTTTTTTTTTAATATTAATCTTGCATTTATCGGCATGATTTCTAATACTAGAAAATTTGGGGTTAGTAGTTCGTGAGAAGGTCTGTAGCTCAGACCTAAGTGGCTGGAACTACGAAACAAACTGCCTACTCAAAGACCCTTGAGTCTTTGTTTATTAAAGGTCATGCACCTCTTCTAAAGTCCAACGTGTCTTCTTCTCCTTTGCACTTAACCTAAGTGTTCCCTGGGCATGCGTGAGCTTGTGGTCTCACTTCGTCATTCCCTTTCTATTGATCAGTTAGCCTTAAAAAATTCTTTGCTCTTTTGTTTTTACTTTTACTTTAAAGAATGTAACTACTGCTTTTAATTTAGCTTTTATTTTGAAATAAGAGGATTGATATTTATTTTTTCCATTTTACAGACCGATGATGTGTTTAAGTAATACGAAACGTTTCTGACAATAAATATGTAGCTGTTTTGTTGACTGTCGTGTTCTTTGGACTCCTGCTCGTTGGTATATATATATATATATATATTTATATATATATATATATATATATATATATATATATATATATATATATATATATATATATATATATATATATATATATATATATATATATATATATATATATATAAAATTTCATGATATTGCCTTGTAAAATGTATATCTTTCCATGATTTTGATATACTTTCTCTTCTAGTTATCATGTGTTGTGTGTAATAATAATAATTGTTGAAATATCATATGTAGTGCAATGTCGGATCTCAAAAGTTAGTGATTTAGATAATTTAACATCCCGGTTTAGAATTAATGTTTTCAATAGTAATGTAGTATATAAGCAATACTTGTTTTGCTCGCTTGTCATCATGAAAGATAACCTGTTGACAGTTCAGGGAAACAGTAGGTTGCTCAGTTCTGAAAACCAACTTTGAATCTTCGTCTTGTTTTAAAAACATGCCATTTATGATTAGCCAGCTGCCGTCTGTTTTGATCATGGTAAGATTTCGTTAAAAGCTTTGTCCCATACAACTTTCTGGTAAAAACATGTAACTTTTAGAGAAATGTGAATGAGTTATTGCACCGAAGCACATGGAAATTACATCATGTTTAAGACTGCATGGCTCTGATCACGTATTCTTCTAAAGCATTAGTTTTGGCCCCTAAACATTTTGCCTTTATAATGACGTCATCTGATTGTTTCATTTCTTGCTGGAATGCTAAAAATTTGCTCATTCTGATTTCAGACATCTTTCATGTGGTTCTCTCTCTCTCTCTCTCTTCAAAAGAGAAAAGTTAGTAACATGAAATATTTGTGCGGTCATTGATAGTAAACTTAGCTTTTGAGATCTGAATGTAGGAAAAGTGTATAATCATAACAGCACCCATCAAAAAGTGTGTTTTGTGAATCTCAAGCAGCTGCATTTTGGGTGATTTTGCAAGTTTTCACAAGCTTGTGTAAGGTAAAGTAAATTTTACTTATTATTACCATGGTATGATAATGTATATTAAGAGAGTTTTGCCTTAGTGAAATTGTTTTGGTAAATCTTTTGTGCATTTTTGTGTGTTCTCCTGTTTGCAATCTCTTGATTTTTTCACATTTTATATATTGGTGATTTAACATTTATTTACTCAGCAATTTAAGTAGTTCTTAATAATTTAACATTGCATACTTAATTTAATTTTCATTTACTAAGATTTTCTTTTCAGATCTTGAGCAATTCTTGATAGTTTAAATTTTGCTTGATTGAATTAATCTCTTGATAAATTACAGTTTTTGTGATTTAGCTTTGTTTAATAATTTAACTCAAGAATTAATTCAGTTTTGAGTTGTTTTCAAGTAATAGTAAATTTTTTCAGATTGTGAATTTTAGTTATAAATTTTGAATTTAACAATAAATTTTTGTATTTATTTTTTTTTTTAAACAGTGTTTCATTATTTGACCACCAGTGAATAGGTTTAATTGTGTGCATAAGGCAAAGTGATAAACATGTTTTGTTCCCTTAGTTTTGCTGAAGTGAGTTAGGACCAGGGGAAACAGTTAAGTTATTTGATGGAGTGATGCCCTTTTGCTCTAGTATATTTCTTGTTTAATTGTTGATACCTCAAACTAGTTTTGATAAACTTAGTTTGGTTTTTCACGTGATTAATAAGCTTTTTACGGGATCACTGTTACCCTTACAGTACTCAGTCGTAATTTTTATTGTTATGCGAGTTCAGGTATCTGGCTGCAGTGAGGTAAATTTTTGAATTCTGTGATTAGTTGTGTAATAACCAGGTACTTGAAACACATCGTGTATATCTTCAAGGAACAAAGGAAACGAAGATCTCCAATCTCACAAATTTATTCGCCAACATTTCATGACACTTGTCACATTTTGAAGGCTAAAAAAAATAATTTACACAACCCGTAGGATCATAGCATTACAAAATTTGGTTCAAAATTCTAAAAAAAAAAAAAAAAGGGCAGTGCAGCGTAAAAAAAGTAGATGTATTAACGAACATGAAGCCAAAAACAGAAGTAGCAGATGGGCACCCAGACAGCCTCACCGAGTTGAAGGGAAGGGTTTTTAATACATCCACAAAAACGCTGCATTGCCTCTTTTTTTTTTTTTTAGAATTTTTAACCAAATTATGTAACGCAGAGATTCTGTCTGTTGAGCAAATTGTTTTCTTAGCCTTCAAAAGAGTGACAAGTGTCATGAAACGTCAGCGAATAAATCCGTGAGGTTGGAGGTCTTCATTTCCCTAGTTTCTTGTAGACGTTGTTTATGTTTGGCCGTAGCTTTTCCTTCCACCAATATATATATATATATATATATATATATATATATATATATATATATATATATATATATATATATATATATATATATATATATATATATATATATATATATATATATATATATATATATATATATATATATATATATATACAAGGTAGGCGAATCAGGCACAGTGCAAATTATACAGGGAGAAGGAGCAGGAACGAATATGACGACCCTTTACAATTCGTTTGGGCGCTATTCACATTCATATGAGTGCATCATCTGTACAATTAATGGAAAAATATAAAACGGCAAGTTATAAAAAAAATACTTTTACAGTTAGAATAAAAGATATATATATATATATATATATATATATATATATATATATATATATATATATATATATATATATATATATATATATATATATATATACTTTAAAAAAAACATTAAAACTTGACATAATAAGATAATAAGAGAACACAAGTTGATTCTCTTCGGGAAGAGTTTAACAAAATTGTACATAAATACTTTTGCACCTTAAATGTTAATCTTATATCTATTAATGCATCCAAAACTGGCTCTCTGTTTCTGTTCAAAGATCGTCTGTGCCCCCTCATGTCCTCTGTTATGCTGTAGTATACAAATATTATTGTCCCAGATGTAGTCTAAGAACGTTCGTGGATTCATCCCGAAGGATTTTGAGGGTCCACATAGACTGCCACGGAGGAGTTACCTTTAGTACTGGCTGTTCACTCTGTAGCCCCAAACAGTCCACTATATGTGATCTTGCCAAAAAATTGTAAAAGTTCCATTAAGTATGATGATTCTAAATTATTATTCTGGGCAAAACTCCAACCCGCGCGGATGACTTATTCTTGTTCCGCTGATGAACACCCAACCCCTTGCATCTGGAGGGCTTTCTACTTAACGAAGACACGAACTCCATGATATTCAATTCAATCACTGAAATTATGTTCTCCTGAATATTTATCAAAGAATGACAGGCAAACAGCATTTGCTAGAATGAAAGAAAACGCCAGCTATAAGGCCAACTTAATAGTTTTTGAGAAGAAGAGGAAGAAGAAGAAAAAGAAGAAGAAGAAGAAGAAGGAGATCCGACTCACCTGGGGCTGATGTGTGGATGACAGTTTCCTGGATTAACGGAGACGTTATCTTGATATAAGTATTGGTCTTCGTCGTGGCTTTGATCAGGCGAACATCCGTCAGCAACAACAAGATGCAAATCATTATTGCAGACATTTTTGGATGAAGAAAGTGGCTATTACTTTTTTTGTCTCGCAAACAAATTATCTGCTGCTTTGTGAAAATTCTATTTTGAATCTAGGTGAGTGAGTGAAAGGTGCAATCTTACATTAAATGCATCGTCTCTAATCAAAATTCCATAATGTTGATGAATTTGCAGGTGATGTCCAAAACAAGTTGGAGGATTCCCGTACTGAAACAGCCTGTGTAAACGAAGAAAGCTCGTCCTGAAATCCCAATACACGGTCATAGAGAGAGAGAGGGAGAAAGAAGGAAGCGACCGGACGACGAAGATACTTTCAATGTAGCGTCCGATGGTCGACTGGCTTTGTATCGCCCAGCGCCGAGATATGACTGCAGAAACAAAAAATGCGCCAGGAAGATTAATGGGAGTGGTAACGAGTATTCGCGGTGAAACAGAAACTCTATTTAAATCTCTTTACCACAACTTTCATAATTTTTTTTTTCTCACAGAAAAACTTACAATTTTATGAAGAAAACATTCCCCGTTCTCAGTTTTGATTGACGTTAATTCAAGTGTACTGCGGAAAGAAAAAGAGAAAAACAAAAACTCGTTGGACGCAGAGCGTGTTCTTTCGTAATTGGTGGCACGCAGCGGAAAGTGTGCTGTACCGCTGCGGCAAAAAAGCAAGAAAATTAAACTAATGTGCAGAGGAATTTCCAAGCAGTGGTAATAAGCACTGAACAACGAAGGTAAATAACTAGAAACAAACCCTCTCAAAGAGAATCACAGAAAACCAACAAATCCTGAAATACAGTAATAAAAATACTCTCAGATTATATTTATGGGAATATATTATTCTTCCCTCCTTGGTTTCGAAATTCTATCTTTTCTGTATAGTAACTGTGAAGCATCTGGCTACAAGAGAAAATGGACTGTTTTTAGCCTTCTGTAAAAGAAAAGTATTGAGATGGCTTTGTCTGTCCGTCAGCACTTTTTTTCTGTCCGCTCTCAGATCTTAAAAATTACGGAGGCTAGAGGGCTGCAAATTGGTATGTTGATCATCCACCCTCCAATCATCAAACATACCAAATTCCAGCCCTCTACCCTCAGTAGTTTTCATTTTATTTAAGAGTAAAGTTAGCCATGATCGTGCGTCTGCCAAAGCTATGGGACAGGCCACCAACGGGCCGTGGCTGAAAGTTTCATGGGCCGTTGTACAGAAAACTCGACTGCGCCGAAGAAACTTCGGCGCATTTTTACTTGTTACTACTTGATACCTCGAGTTTAATCCTCTGCACTTAAGGGTGCATTAAAAAATATACCAACTCTTAGTTTGAACGAGGTTTGAAGTTAACCCCCGTCGTGAGCAGATTAATCTGAAGTGCGCCCTAGTTTGAAGGTTAACCTCTGCCGTGTACAGGGTAATCCGAAATCAGTAATCATGTACACTTATCATGGTTCTCACAAAGTAATGGCAAAAATATTTCTTTAATTTCTTGATGAAACTAATTTTCTCAGCAGTAAAAGCTTTTCATTACAAATCAGGAAAAGCATTAAGCTAAGAGTTCCAGTTGTTTAGTGAATTATAGATAATGGGTATACACTGCGCTCACGCACCTTCATGTTGCTTTGAATTTTGTGCAAAACAAGTTTATGATTATTCTAATCATACTCAATCATCGGACCAAAACTGAAGTGAAAATGACTTGGAATCTCGTCGCTCAAAAAGTAAAAGTAGGGTAAAGAAAGTGTAAAATTTTGAAATTTCTCAAAATATCGTAGCAGTGTTGAATGGTGTACTCCTTACTTAAAATTAATGCGAATCTTATGAGGAATATAATTTTTGGTTAGATGACGTTTCATGCTTTTGTTTGTATTTCAAATAATAGCGAGTGATTGTGGTGGAAAATTATTATGAATAAAGTCTGAGAACCATTGGTTCCTTTTTCATTTTTTTCTTGGGAGAAGGAGACACGGTCTCGGATCGAATTTTCATAAATTTATTGGAATGTACATTTGTTGAAGCGTATATTCATGTTCGTATATTTCCATGTTATTTAAGAGATTAATAACCACTGATTATTCTCATTCCTTTTATTGCGACTGCATGGAGAGTAACTGATTTCCTTGTAAAAATGCAAATGACAAGGAACTATAGGACAGCGAAACAAGAAACAGGCTAAAAACAATGTGGACACTGGATGGAAGAAAAGGTGACTTGCAACAGAAGGACCGAAAATTCCAGATACACGAAGCATGACTTGCAAAAGTGAGAGGCATCGAGTATGCAGTTCCTTTGGATATTTTCTGCCTTTGAAGCAACAGTTTGAAACTGTTGCGTCATTGCCTATAGTCTGTCTCTCTTCGCTTTCAAGAACATCCACATTCATTGATAATGAAATAGATAAGATCAGGAATACAGGCAAGAAACTGAAATATCCTGGCAGTGTGTTAGACAATGCATTGGAAGCGGCAAAAAAGACTCTGTATCAAAACAAAAAAGAGCCTTACAACACAAATAATCTGCTTCTTCTACCATATAACAATAATATGAAAGATAGCACCCGTGTTTAATCAAATTCCATGTAAGTCTTGTGACAATTGTTATGTTGGCCAAACGGGTAAAGCACTGGAAAAGAGAATAGAACAGCATAAATGTGTGTGAAAATGGACAGATGAACAGTGGAAAAAAGATAGGCAATTCTCATAATGTACTGAAAAGGCATACCATTAAATCTAGCTTTACAAACGAAAGTTATGGCCATAATATGAACACCTGTCAAGGCATGTATAAACTTGATCCTATAATTTTAACAGAAATTTGTAAAATGTTTAAATTTTAAGGAAGGCAGTAAAGATGTTTGGTAAAAGGATTATCACATGTGTAAACACAGTATGCAGGCAGTAGTAGTGATGAGTCTTTTCACCGTTCCCCCTTGACACCTGTCAGGTGTGGATTTGTAGTCTCCTATGGCCTGTAGGTTTATCAGTATTGTCCCTTGAGAATATATTGTGATTTCTACTACCAGCCCAAACGAATTTTGAAGCCACTCCTACTTTGACACCTATCAGTAGTGGATCTGTAGTCTCGAACGGTTGTGTATGATCTTCAGCACTGTCCCTGTAGTATATATATTGTGATTTCTAACACTATGAGTCAGTCCTTCGTCAATGGCTTGGAAATAAAGTCGAAACCGGTCAGGACCCCTTCTCTTATTTTTTTTTACCTGTGGCAATGTGTGATAAACGGATCATGTAGGTTAATGTGGCTTTTCTTAGCAACATTCACCTCAGGGTGTGACGTCCCTGCCTACATGAGTTAGTGAAGGGACCCTTTAGCCTTGGTAACAACCCTTCTAAGAAAAGGTTACTCTGAATACAAACCATGTTCTCCAACGCTGGACTGTGCCATAGCCATTGTACTATGGCCTTCCATGGTCCTGGGTTTGAGCTCCCTTGCTTGAGGGTATAATCAAGCAATTCTCTTTTTTGTTCACTTTCCTGTTTTTTTGAAAAGCTTCTAGGACAGGAAAGTGCGTTCGCCTTTACCTAATTTTTTCCTTCTGGGCTTTTTATAATTTCTAAATACATCCTGACTGCCCCTTTATGGTCATGTTTATTTATGCTTTCAACAGAATTTTTATAAGTAATGTAAATACTGTTGTTGATGGTATGATTATTGTTTCTTGTTCTGTTGATTTTTACATTGTTACTGTTGATATGAATCTACTTATTAGTTTTACTACTGATTTTATGTTGTAAATTTTAACTCTTTCAGGAGACGTTGAGCTGAACCCTAGGCCTGTTACTCGTTACAGTAAAAAAATTGCAAATTGCATAGGTCAAATTTTCTTGATCCCCAGAGTTGTGCCCATAACTACAATTTGATGTTTTTATCTGAGACTCTTGTAAGTAGTAACAAGTCAAAGGTTGAGTTTTAACCCCGGGGATTGACAGCCTTTAGTTTCTTTATCATCATAAATAACATCCTACACATGCAAGTTTGGAGTGTGGTTGTCATGAAGTTCATTGTTTTAAACTTCTCAGTAAGTTCTACAACGTTTACGAATTTGCTGTTTGCTGCAACCCAAATATTGACGATTCTATATATGACTATATCTTAGAAAGGAGTAATATGGCTCAGTCACAGGATTCAAAAGCTTCTTTTGTTATTGTTGGAGTTCTGTGCATCCTCCGATTTTGTCCAGGTAACTGAGAAACCCACGCATACTTCTGATAATAGATTAGACCTGACATTCACAGATGTTCCAGCCTTTGTCAAGTCCAAGCTCTGCAAATATATAGGCACTTCTGATCATTGCTCCATTGAGATAGACATATCGTCAATCAGTATATTCTTAACACCACCATCGGAAAAACAGTCTGGCTGAAATCTAGAGCCAGTTGGGATCGCATTATTGAAGCTTGTCAGGCACTTAATATTTCAGATTCTATATTAGATCCTGATCCAAAGAAGTTAAATGAAATGCTAATGGTATCTTAATAAGGTATGTCACTAGAAAGGTCGTCAAATTCAGGAAAAATGACCAGCAATGGTTTGATGACACATGTAGACGAGCTTACCATGACGAACAGACCAAATTTAGTACATGGAGGCAAAATCGTTCAAATGAAAATTACACCAATTTTGTTGAGTCTCGCCGTACTGCGAATAGAACTAACTCCTTAAAAAGGAAACTTGAAGGAATTACTCAGCCTCATCTGTGGTTGACCAAGGAGGCATTGTCTATCTGTTCCACCACTGCTAACAGATGATGGTAGATTGGTTACTGGCCCTAAAGAAAAGTCTGAACTGCTTCACTGAGCTTTTAAAGCTTAGCAATCAGCTGAGGATGTTCTTCTCCCTGATGCTCGTCATCCTGAACCTATTCTTACAAAATCTGCATTTTTGCTCTAGGGATGTTAAGAAAATTCTGGATAATCTTGACAGCTTGGGATGGAGAAGATCCTGATAGTTTCTTCCCTTTGTTTTCTGAAAAAGTTTCTAGTGTGTTGTCTCTCAAGATTAGTGGATTCTATAGATTTTTATGTGGACGTAGTATCTTTGCGGATGACCTCAAGCTTAGTAATATAGTGCCTGTTCCAAAGAATGGCATATCTGCAGACTGCAGTAACTACAGGCCAATTTCTATTCTCCCTGTGCCCTCCAAAGTTGCTAAAAATTTATTTTTAAGCTTTCCTCCATATAAGTATGTGGAATCTAAAGGATTGTTAGCTGATAGTCAATTTGCATATAGGAAGCATTTAGGTAACTGCAATGCTCTTTTAGACTTGACATGCCATTAGAAAGAGAACCTTGATAAGGGTTTGAGTGCAGAGTAATTCAAATAGATTTTAGTGCTACTATCGATTTAGTAAATATAGGGCACTTATTTATAAACTTCAGAATCTTAGAGTGGCTGGATATGTTTTAAGATTACGTCAAGATTGCCTTACAGGTAGGCAGCAGTGAGTTGCTGTTAATGGGATCTTTAGCGAACCAAGAACTATTGTGTCTGGAGTTCCAGAGGGTAATGTTCTTGGTCCACTGTTATTTTTAGTGTATACCGGTGATATGGTTGTTGGCCTGGATAACAAGATTGTTCAGTATGCCGACGATGCAACACTTATGGATTTGGTAAATTCTCCACTTGCGAGAAATGAAGCTGCCCTAAGCCTCAATCGGGACATGGACCAGATCAGTGAATGGTGTAGTCAGTGGGGTATGAGGCTGAACTCCAGTAAAACGAAAACACTGTTGATTAGCAGATGTCGTACAGATTTTCCACCCCATCCTCCCCTTCAGGTAGTTGGGACTGCTGAGTGAGTCTGAAGCTTTAACTATTCTAGGTGGAACTTTTGACTTACACCTCACTTTTGAGAATCATCTAATGAAAGTTTCAGCAAATGCCGCACGAAAGTTAGGTATTGTTCGTAAGGGCTCATATATTTATAAGTGATAAAATCAGTACAACCTCTTTTAGGTCATTTGTCCTTCCTTCACTGGAATACTGTTCTCCAGTGTGGATGTCTGCTTCTGCTGGAGATTTATCTCTTGCAGATAGAGTGGTTCGTGGTGGTAGGTTTCTGTTTCCTAATATTAGCAGTCGTGACTTGGACCATAGACGGATGGTCTCTTGTTGGTCACGTAAGTTGTGCTTTAACAGAGATTTTTCACATTCACAATTGATCCCTGATCCCCTTTTCCTGCCGAGAGCAACCAGATTCGCTTAACAGCAGCACCAGTATGTAGTAAATGTGCCTCGCTGCCGAACTTCACCTCGCATTTTAGTACATTTTTAATTTTTTTAACTTGTTGATTAATTTTTTTTAACAAGTGAGATCTCCTCTTTCCGTATTTCCCTTTACCTCCTGTCAGCCCCTCCTAATGAACACCATATTCTTTGGAACCTTGAATTTCAAGTCAATGGTCCCAGTGGGCTTGTTTCATATGAATAGGGTTCATCTTCTGAATAATAATAATAATAATAATAATAATAATAATAATAATAATAATAATAATAATAATAATAATAATAATAATAATAATAATTGAAGAGATTATAATCACACAACCCTTCACTAAGTGCTAGTCTGACTGAGACAATATATATATATATATATATATATATATATATATATATATATATATATATATATATATATATATATATATATATATATATATATATATTGTCTCAGTCAGACTAGCACTTAGTGAAGGGATATATATATATATATATATATATATATATATATATATATATATATATATATATATATATATATATATATATATATATATATATATATAATCAGAAAGCTACCAACGTCCTTTAATATCCAATTCACTCTACCTCGGAAATAATATATTTTCATATATGTTACCGAAGGGGAATTTTTAGTTGATAATAAGTCCACCGTCCCGTGGGGTCGGTGGACTTATTATCAACTAAAAATTCCCCTTCGGTAACATATATGAAAATATATTATTTCCGAGGTAGAGTGAATTGGATATTAAAGGACGTTGGTAGCTTTCTGATTGTATATGAATCACGGTGATGTGAAAAATAGTCATATATATATATATATATATATATATATATATATATATATATATATATATATATATATATATATATATATATATATATATATATATATATATATATATATATATATATATATATATATATATATTGTCTCAGTCAGACTAGCACTTAGTGAAGGGTTGTGGATCCAATGGCAGCAGTTAATATCCTCAATTGCTTTAGTATATTCTCCATAGGATACCAGACCCACTGACACAATATATTACTGGATCAGTAAAAAAAAAAAAAAAGAAATAGCAGATAGCCTCAGCTAATAGCTGAGAACGTTCGGTTTGGAGTACTGTGCATGAAATGTTGGAGGCGGGGACGTGACAGTTTGTCAGCTGGAAGCTGATGGCCTTTGCAATTTTAGGTGAGTTAAGCCTTTACTCTTGGTGAGTGTTTAAGGTGATATGGCTGAACGTGCGATTGAAGATATCTCATTTGGAACGATCTGAGATTGGTTCATTTAGCTTTATCAATTTGCTTTTTAGCAGTTAGAACTATTTGCAGAAATTATATTTCTTTCATTTTTTTCCGGTCACTGTTTTATGTAGAATAAATACAATATATAAGTTCAACCAATCTCTAACAATTAAGTCTAAGAGATTTAATTCTCCTTTGTTAATAGAGATTTGCTATTGAATCATTGTACCCCTTGCTTGTATAAACAAATATTCAAACCTCTGCTCTATCAAAAGTAGTATCCTTTTATTGTTGGTATAAAAATAACTCACGATAATCACTTAAATGGGAAGAATATCTTGTTTACCGAATGTCACTAAAAGAATAAAGTCTTCATCGTAATTAATATTCTTCAAACTAGATTCATCATATATATATATATATATATATATATATATATATATATATATATATATATATATATATATATATATATATATAGAGAGAGAGAGAGAGAGAGAGAGAGAGAGAGAGAGAGAGAGAGAGAGAGAGAGCATTATCTTCACATTTGAAATGTGGACCAGCAGTAAGGAAGCTGCCACACGCTCACTCTCGTTGCACCCAATAACCATCGCAGCCACAAAGTCGCTTCTCACGGAAGCTTTCCTCACAGCACACTTTTCATTTTTGACTTCGAACAGAAGGAGAAAGTTGACTGTCCAGCAAGAGAAAAGGAAACCTAAACTAACAATGATCTAATCTGACAATTCATTAACGGAAGAAAAACGTGCAAGGAATAAGTAAGAAACGGGAGAAACTGAAGGTTTGACGGATGGAAGGAAAAAATCGCCTTGAAATGATGGCAAATCTGCCAAGTAGGAAAGAATAACAAGAAACATTAACTGAAACAGTCAGGCTCTGACTATCTTACAAATTTTCCTTTCTGATTTTTTTTTTTTTATTTTCTTCGCTCGTATAAACTCCAGCCCGGCCCTCTTAAAATGACATAAAAAAAACTTCTTATAAAAAACTGCGCGCGTTCATAACTTTTGGGTTTTCCTTTAATGAAAGTGGAATGTCCAACGATTGAATAAAAAAGAAGGGTTACCATCTGAACATTAAATGACTGAAAATAAGAAAATAAAAGAATGGGGAAATGAGATGCAGCGTCAGAAAAGACTGAGGAGAAATCTAACTTACCTTCCTCTGAGCTCGCATCCCCACAATCTTACATCAAAGCAAAGGATTCGAACGCTTTCTCCTTTCCCAAGAGACGAATGGACCGCTTTTTTTTGTCCATAGAGTGGCACTCGTGCGTCTCTAATACCGGAGTCAAACGCGTTTATTGTAGATCAGGAGATTTTCCATATTTTTTGCTGAACCGATTAAGATACTCTCCTGTTATTACTGGTCCGCTGGTCTAGGGGTTAGTGTTGTGTCACGGGTTCGCGTCTCCTCCAGGGCGATGAAAAATCACTGGCTCCTCAGTGTGGGGTCTGCGGTGGGAGGCTGAAACCAACATTCTTTGGAAGCTTCAATTTCAAGTCAATGGCCCCTTTGGTGTGCTCGTTCCATGTGGATAGGTTTCATAAAAATAATAATAATTTCCTCAAACGCGATTCGGGTCCAGACTCCACTTGAATATTCACTTTGAGACTTTTGCTTCTTCCTTCATGATCGCCGACAATAAAATTTCCTGTGATTCAAGATTCTGGTCTGACCTTATTTGTGTTTTCGTATGTGCAAAAGAAAAAAATTGGCACTTGATGAAACAGAGTTAGGAAATTTTGAAAAAAATGGAGTTTTGTGCAATGTTCTTCTTACTGTTATTTACTACCAAACAAAGAAACAATTAGGCCAAATGATGAGGGTTTTTCATCCTCCAGATATACCATACCCTGCTTCCAAGACCTTTAGCAGGAGCTTTTGTGGTTGTTTTCTTAATAAAAGCAGTTTAACTCACTTAATGTGACCTTCAGATCTAAGTATTTACCAGCAACTCGGTAAGGCATTCTGCTTCCTAATGTTATTGTCACAATTTACATAATAAAAAAATTAAGTTTTCCTGCTTAAGTTTATTTTCTCCGAAGGTGCGTGACACCCAAACGGGCTCCTCTTAGGAATCCAACTCTAATTCGATATTATCTTAGGTCCCTTCACAGCCAGTCCCTGGAAAATTCATTCTGCTCCTAAGCAATCTCTAGATTGCTTTCCGAAGCAATTTTTTTTATGAGGGATAGAAATGTTGCCCATATAAAATGCTGTCCAATTTCACTCTCTTGTGTTGATATGTGTCTCCCTTGGCTTAGTTGTACTTTTGTAACAGATTATATATATTATATATATATATATATATATATATATATATATATATATATATATATATGATTATTATCACTTTTGTACGTGATTCATTTATCACACATTACCACAGGTGAAAAATAAGAAACGGGGTATAGGTCCTGACCGGTTTCGACTTTATTTCCAAGCCATTGACGAAGGACTTCGTCAATGGCTTGGAAATAAAGTCGAAACCGGTCAGGACCTATACCCCGTTTCTTATTTTTCACCTGTGGTAATGTGTGATATATATATATATATATATATATATATATATATATATATATATATATATATATATATATATATATATATATATATATATATATTTCTGCCTCACATCAGGATCGAACCTGAGAGCAACTGCACCCTAGGAATTACCTGGGCAAGCTAACTGCTTGCATACCAGTGAGTAATTCCTTGGGTGGAGTTGCTCTCAGGTTCCAATTTCTTTTAGACTTGTGTGGCCTAGGAAACAGCGCCCTTGCCTTTCAACTGAAAGACCTGTCTTCGATCCTGATGTGAGCCAGAAATTTATTTCTGTTCCACACGTGATTGTGTGTTGATTATCTCTCTCTCTCTCTCTCTCTCTCTCTCTCTCTCTCTCTCTCTCTCTCTCTCTCTCTCTCTCTCTCTCTCTCTATATATATATATATATATATATATATATATATATATATATATATATATATATATATATATATATATATATATATATATATATATATATATATTGTATATACATTAACCTACAAATGTCGTTTCATATCCAGTTCGGGCTACTTCGGGAACATTACAGAAGGGGAATTAGAAGTGGTAATTGGAGGGTGCGCCGAGTGGTCAAGTCATTTTGGTGCCAATCCATTCATCACCTATAATTTCCCTTCCGTGATATCCCCGAAAAAGTGCGAACTTGATATTGAACGACATTTGTAGCTTAATGTATGTATACAAATCACGGTGATTTGATAAAAATTCATATGTATACAGTATGTATATGTATATATATATATATATATATATATATATATATATATATATATATATATATATATATATATATATATAATATATATATATATATATATATATATATATATATATATATATATATATATATATATATATATATATATATATATATATATATATATATATATATATATATATATATATATGCATGTGTGTGTGTGTGTTTGTGAGTGCTTGTGAAAGTATATGTTCATGCTACACTGAATCCTTTCAACCCCGATTAGAAAAAATTATGAATGTTGTCAGTTTGCAGAGTAGCAGTCGGTCTTTTGTCATGACAACACCACCTTCGAGTTTATTAGAACGACCTTCCGCTCTCATTAATAACTTTTTTATGAGCACAGGAACTCACTGGCATACTGAACTGCGATCTTTATGCGGCTTTGTACCCATCTTTGTAAAAAAAAAAAAAAAAAAAATCATTACTTTCAGAACATTGCTTCAAAAACTGGATTTTTTTCATATTGATCTTTTAAATTAGAAATACGACTAGTAACAGAATAAATTTTAAAGAAATTTATTTCCAAAGTTTTCTTAAAACATTTATAGAAATATTTATGTATATATATAATGGTACTGAGGACATGAAGAATAAGGCATTGCAGGTCTCCACATGAATGATAAAAAGTCTGGTGCCCGCAAAGTAAACTCGCATATTAGCTGCCAAATGAGTGCCTGCTCTTTTTTTTTTTTTTCATTTATAAGTGGACGTGATTTGCTTGATTTAGGTGAAACGGGTTGAAAAGAAAGGTCCTGTAAAACAAGAAAAACGCCACCTTGCATTAGGTGGTCCACTTAACAATACCGGTCAATCTCTCTTCCGAAAATTCAACCTTTGGTTATTTTCCTTCCATTATTATCAAATAAGTCACACGTAAATCTTTGAGAACTGATTTATGTTGGAGGGGCAAGATTTCGGGTCTCGAAAATTTTTGGAAAAATGTACGAAAACGTAGGTTTCGAGCAGCCTGCAAGCGAACCAAAGAGACGTTTCACCAGTAGACAGACATCCCGAACTAACTTTCATTTAGCCTAACCTGAACTTAGGCACTGTCCCATGATCGGCCGCCGCCCCTTCCAAACCGACATGATTAAAAAAAGAACTCTGGGTTGTATTTCTTTTCTATGGGCTTTTCCCCGTGACCTTCTGCAACAGCCTATACCCTGTCAAGTGTCAGATCAGTTTTAGCAGGATGTGGTGAAGACGAGAAGTATGATCTTAAAGTGATACTTTAGTAATAGCTGACAGCAGCTTTTATGCGGTTTGCTGGCCAATCAGCGGCCAGGAAATCACTCAGCAACAACAGACAATAATGGACATCCATTTGATATCAGACTCCACAGTTTCTTACACACAAACGAAAATCAGGTGAGTCATGGAGAGGCGCCTTCCTGTCGATTTAATGTGTCGCCGTGGGAACCACGTGGCACACAGTCAGTGCAAGAGACCGTGCTGGCATAAGACCAGCTTAAACCAAACAAAAACAACAACTCGTTTCCTCGTTTGCAGTTACTGGGTATGTCGCACATAGAAAATATAATGAGTTGAAACCACTTTTGGCAGCGATGAGGCACGATGGCCGCTGGAGGAAACGTCGCCAGCCCGATGAGGAGAAGGAAAAGGGCTGGAAAGGTTGTGTGTGTAACTTTGGTCTCACAGAAAATGCGTTTTCTTTTCTTGGATGGCCTTAGTGAAGATGACATCTGGAAATCGACATCGAAGTGGCCCTGTCCTATGTAATATGGCAAGGCCCCTACATTGCTGGATGAAAATAGTGATGTGCAAAATCAACTCCGTATTATGAACAATGAAACTGAGAGCCTGGTGCTATGAGAGCTGAGCGGGCTTCGGGGGTTGTTGAATGGTATGCTAAGACTGCTGAGTAGCATGATAAAACTGCTGAACTTCACAGAATGCGAGAGGAGACGGACACGATCGATGACTTTTCCCCAGTTTGACACAGTCAGTCATGCAGAGTATGAAAACACTGGAAGCTGAAATTTAGAAGATGAAAACTCATAGCATGAAGTGGAAAGCTCATGCAGATAGGGTCAAGTAAAAGGATATCCCTAACATGAATACGAAGTCTACCCCAAGGGATAATGTTGTTGTAAATTCTGCCGATGCAAGCAGTTGAGATGAGGCAGCGACTACAGTAGAATATGTGACAGTATAGAGGGTGCTGAACCAGAAGGAATTGGGAAACTGAAAGCAAATGCAATAACTTGTAACATCTGTGATGAAGATGTCAGTGTGGTCGATGCGTCATCTGATAAAAATCAATTTCTAAAGTCTATCTCCCAACTAAGAGCGAATACAAAGTTGCTATTTAGTATACCTGATGCAGGCGGAACTCCCCATTTCAGTCTAAAATGTGAATCTGAAATTCACAAGGCTATACATGAGAATTTGATGAGGTTTCCTTGCGGTGGGTAACATAAAGTATACATGACAGATATCAAGTGCTGACCTGCTTCTATTGGCAGAGGTGTAGGCATCTTGAGAATGACTGCAAAACAAGAGGAGACAGATTCTGTGGTAACTGTAGTAGTAATCACATGACAGAACAATGTAACTCAAATGCAGTAGTGTATAAACTGTACAAGGCTGAAAAGACAGGACACTGAACATAGGGTGAACTAGAGACACAGTAAAGCTTTGGATACGGAAATAATGAAAGTAGCAGCTTAATATTTTGCATTTACCTGATTGGATTGCCAGTGATACCACAGAGACAAGGGGTAAAGTTCAAGGTATTAGCAGACGACACCCAATATTGATTCTCCATCAAAGACATCAGAGGTATAAATGAAAAATTCAGTGATGCTCTTTCTAATGTAAAGGAATAGATGGCATCTAATAAAACTGAATTTATGATTGTGGGAAAGAAAAAGAACTGAAGACACTGGTGATATTAGACTAAATATAGATAGTAGTCAAATTCTGATTGCTGAAAAAGTCAATGAATAGTGTACAGCCGGACAATAACTTGTCTCACGGTACTGACCTGGGCCAAATTAGGAAGCTTCCAAATACATCAAATAGAGAGACAAGATTAATAAAGGGTGCTGCACTATGACCAGGAGTACCATTGTGTTGTTGCATCGGCTCCATATCAAGGCTAGAGTGTTTAAAATATTATGTTCAAGGACTCATCAAGCTATTAAGACTAGGTATTCAAAATATTTGAAAGACATGCTGCACCTAGTGTAGCCTATGGATGGAATCAATTCAAGGTTAGCCACAGATGGTTTCAAGGTGTCTGACTGATGGCGCACTTGGAACTTTGGTTTTAGAGCCTTTAAATTTGCAGCTCCAGGACTGTAAAATCAACTCCCAATCGGAATCAAGAGACAAAATATCGTCTCTCAAGAAAAAAATTTAAGACTTTCTTATTTTATGAGTCTTACGGCATTGCAGATTTGACTATAAATGTAGATTACACTGTATTCCATATTAATTAAGAAACAGTAAAACTATATGTACTGAATTTTTGGAGATAATATTAAAATGGGCGAAGAGAGATTTAAGCCCCGAGCTGATAGAGGGTCACCAGATGGGTCCTCCCGAAATTTCCCTCTCTACATCCAGAGGAAGAAAACACTCATGCCACACAGCGTACTTGGAGGCCGCAACTCAGTAGTTCTGAAACAAGTTTCTCATTAAAAATCATCTTTCCCAGTTACTACCATTAATCAGTGCTGATTGTATGTAGCTACCTCCCTTTTAATTAGATTCTAGACAATTTTCATAACCACTGTAGCTCTGATACTGCTAATAAAGCGAACAAAACTAGCAAGTGACACTGTCAAAGGTCATACAGTTGTTTCCACATGCCTTTACTCTCTTCAGACACCATTCTTTAGCATTCTAAATTACATATTCTATGATACCCTAAAAGAATGTGTCATAAGACTTTTCTTTTCTAGCAGTCTACTTCATTTTGTTGGTAATCCCTCCGTATCAGTAATTCTGTGGCAGTGTTGTATTGCAAGAAGCATGCTTTTTATTAATGCTTTTCGTATTTGCCATATGGTTGCAGAATGTTATGCATTTGCAGAGCAGTGCTAATTTGAATGTAAAGATGTTGCTTTTTCGAGTGCAACACTGTTCGTTGCACAGTCACGTGCCACGAAATTCTAAGACGTTTGATTAAATAAAGTGTCATTGCCTGCAGCTATGGACTCTATTTTAGAATAGCAGTCACACTTTACTGCAAATTATTGTTTATTTGTTTACTGAAAATTATTTTTAAGTGATTGTGCCATACTTCGTTGATTCATTGTGCGAGAAAGCGCTCTGAAAATATAATATTTGTGGTTTAAAGAAATGTAATTACATTCAAATGTCTACTACAGGATAGAAAATCATTGTTAATACTCAATGACGTCATGGGCAATGGCTGCAGCCACTGTTATTGTCCTCTCAGCCCCACACCTTTTGTATTTTAGGTGAACAAACTCCAGTTTACTTGTGGTCAAGGTACAGGGTTTTAATTCTGAAGCTTTAGCTTGCATGGAGCTGGGTAATAACTAGATTTTCAATGTATGTATGTCAAGAAGATAGTCTTTCCTTTCTGTTTCCCATAAGTATATAAATTCTAACTTATATGCTTTTTGCCTGCTTCATTGTTTATCGGTACTTTACATACACTGTACTTACTCACTAAAATTACATAAACTGAAGCACTCACAGGAGCATCTTTTTGAATAACCTTGCTCAAGCAGTGAAGATGTTCTGTTAAAATAAGACACTTACTTAAAGACAGAATTTTCTTGATCGCAATAAAATGATAATTCACATAAGTGTTTTGGAATAAGAATGACTGAAACTTTTGGAATGAATTCCTTAACAAAAAAAGGAAGGAAAATTCTCCTTGGAGGTTATAGAAAGACTTTTCTGAATGTTCTGCGAATCCAACGTGTCTGAAATTCATCACGAGGTAAGGTTACTTTACTGTAGTCATGACCGACTGCTCAGTTAGAAATTCTCTTAGGCGATTTAACATAAGAGAAATGCTGTGTTGAGTGTGAGGATAAAAAAAACTTCATTTCTGCCAATTTTCTTTCTATTACAGATTAGGAGCGTCGCAAGATTTCATTCTGGAAGAGTCTCTCTCTCTCTCTCTCTCTCTCTCTCTCTCTCTCTCTCTCTCTCTCTCTCTCTCTCTCTCTCTCTCTCTCTCTCTCTCATCTTAATATTCATATGGAAAGTATTTCGAGAGAGTTTGGCTAGTCTAGAAGGAAGTAAGTCGTGAAAAATGATCAAGCTGAGGAATTCTCGTCATATTTGCTTCCATAATTCGATTGGTTAATCAAATGGTTTTCAGTGCATCATCATCGCCTTCAACAACTAATTTACAAACACTAGATATGAAACAATGAATATCACATATAAAAAAAATTATGGCAAAAACGCATTATTAGCATGACGTTTTGTAAAAAAAAAAAAAAAAAAAAAAAATTATTACAATAAAATAAAAATTAGAATTAATTTTAACACAGCAAACCTCCGATGATGTAGGGAACCCCGAGATCTTTCATCATAGATTTCGCCTGTTTCTGTATCTGCCAGTTTCTGCGGCTCTTGCGCACTAGACGCTGAAAATACTATTTGTAGCTTTATGTAGAAGCCACACATCTTGTCTGTATCTGTCACAACGACTTCTCTGTTTTTCAGATACCTACATATCATTGTGATAATATCTGATGCCGTTTGCCATTTACATCTCAGCTTTCAAGTCTTTTCAGCAAGCTTTGTTCCAATCACATCCTCCGCTGAGGAAGAGATGAGCTCGCTCTGCAGCCAGTGATTCAGATTGTACATCACGGTTGTAGCAAGTCATTAAAATCTTGTTTTTGTTCTTTCTTCATATCCTTTGTCTTTGGTTTAACCCAGGGGTTCCCAAACTGGGGTACATGTACCCCCAGGGGTACATTTGCACGTTTCAGGGGGTACATTTGGTCTGAAGAAAATGATTACTACAATTGTTATCAATAATTTTGTCTGAATACTAGAGTGCATCAAGTTTTTTTTCCCCTGTTTCTGCCTTATCTGCAGGACTGAATGTGTGTTGAATTGGTAGTGATCCATTTATGTTGAGTTACTGCGATGCATCAAAATAAGAATACCTGAGTTTTGTTTATTAATGTTTTGGATAATAATAAAAAGGTATGTATTGTATGTGCTGGATCAAAATATAAATTACCTTAGTAATTGCTTTATTTCTGTTATCACCATTTAAGATACCTATGTAATCTACACATGCAGACTCCATAAATTTAAAATATCAAAATATTAAAATGTTCTCTTTAATATTAAGCTTAATTTTTAGTGTTAGGGGTACATGGGAACCTATAAAAAAGCCCAAGGGGTACCGAGGAACAAAAAGTTTGGGAACCTCTGGTCTAACCGATGTTGCTCTAATAATAGTTTTTTTTTTTTGGGGGGGGTGCACTCTCCAACGGTCTCTTTTTATCTTAAATTTCCGGTCCTTCACAATTTGCCTCTGTTACCTCTGTAGTAGTATCTTCTGGTGCTCCTATTTGCAAGAACATTTCGAATGAATTTGATAAAATGTTATCCTTATTCTCTGTACCTGTTTCTTGATTCTTGACCATTTTGGTTTTTTTCTGTAAAACATTAATTTCTTGAGGTTTATTTAGCTGTGTTTTATTACTTCTATCCGGATGTGGTTTTATTTCATTATTGGTTTTTGTTATCGAAGAAAATGTACTGTATGTGTCTTAGCAGGATCTTGAATTCCTCTCACTTCCAATTCTAATTTAGCCTCTTTTATGGACATCCCTGTTCTTTCTTGTAACATATTTAATTACGTATTGTATATATAATACATGCATTCTTTGGATCTTGCATGATGATTCTGCCCACAGTTTACACACTTAGATTCATTGCACTTCCATTGTGTTATATGTTCAGGAGATCCACAATAAGCGCATACCGATTCTGTTCTACAATATTTTTTTGTGTGCCCATACTTACTGCAATTTTGACACTGCAGTGGCTTTGGGATATAGGGTCTTAACTCTCTGTTTAGGCCTAAATTTTTATTTTTTAAGGTAGATCTTCACCCTTAAATTTTATTTTTACTGTTTTTAATATTTGTTTATTGCTTTTTTTACTTAATGCAACATATACCTCACAATCCTGGACCTTAGGGTATCACTTTTTGAGAGAGTCTAATAGCATTGTCTTTTCGATTGGGTTCGTTGCTGTTTTCAGGAAGTACAGTGGTACCCTGAATGCTGTTCAGAGTATCGTGTTTTTCCACTTTCACGTTAATGCTATCTACATTTTTCAAAGACAGATAGTCTTCGGACTGACTTTTTGTTGTGGTTCCTATAAGCCAAGTCTTCTCCTTTATTTGTGTGAGCGACGTCTCTGCCGCTGGAGGCCTGTTTAATAAATAATTTTCTAATTTTAAAGCTGGAATATTCTGGTCGGCCTCCACCAACTTCCACTCCCGAAGAGGGAGTCGAAGTGAGTCAAGGTTGGGTCATGTCGATATTTAGTCTTTTTGGGTGTTTTGGACGGCATTAAGGTTTTAATACCACCCTGATTTTGATTAACTGGATTATTCAGAGAATTGTCCATTTCCATGCCAGATTTGCTCTGTACTGGAGCAGTGGTCGTCAACTGTGCCGGGATAGTGCCATCAAAGGACCCAGGGGTACTTGAATCCTTACAACTATTATTCATAAATATCAAAGTATAAAAATAATAATAATAAACCTGAAAGCCTTAAAAAGACATCATCAGCCTTTCATGGAGTTTATTCTTCCACCAATGGCACACGTGAGAACCGACTCCCAAATGTGCGCCCCCTACCCTACCCTACCCCACAGGGGATGGTACAACTTGATTAGAGTGGCCCAAGTGTAAGCCAAAACTGCTCTCTAAGACTGAGAGTAGTACAAGAATACAATCATCCCCACCTTAATCATGTTATGGGCAAACCGGATAGGATGTCGAGAGTCCTATCCCCTGAACTAGATCCCCCTGGAATCCATGGCCCAGCCCTAAAGAATAGTTCCGCCTTTGAGCTATCAATCTGATAACTCTCAGGTCCAAACATTATCGGGCAGTTGATGGTCCTACCACAGTTCTCACTATTTACCTTTGGATATAAACCCATTCCAAGCTATGCTATATTTTCCTGTTTATCAGGTCCAATAAATTTTAGCAAAAGTGGAAAATTCCACAAAAATTAATCTAAAGAAATATATAATGGTATATGGGACTCTTGGACTTAAACCCTGGAAATAATTCCTGGTGTTCAAGAGCCCCCTTCCCCCGTCAAGGTGGTCCCACATCGAGGGGGTGAAGTCATTACTATTCTGTATTTTGACATATTCCTGTTTTGTGTCCATATCCCCTAACATATCACATCTAATGCTAGGATTAAACTGGCATTGAAAAAGAACAGGACTGAATTCACCGCAGTTATAGCAAGGGCGACGTTGTGGTGGAATCTCTGCTATACACCTGCCCCAGTTTGCTCGTATTGACGACTGGTAAGATTAGCAGCTGACCGTCTTCTTGGATAATCTTTAACATTTTTGACAGTATTTTGGTAGCTCAAGTCTGTATTTCTGAATTCCAGCGCTCTGCATTCCTCCGCGTGTGTTCGGGGTCCCAGTTGTCACATCATTTGAAGAAGGCCATTGTTTAGATATGTTATTCAGCAGTCTGATGACCCCGGATCTGTTGAGAAAGTGTCCTTGGCTCTCACCACTGACATGCAGGCACATTTGATCAATTTCGCCTGTCCCAAGTCTAAATTGTAAATTTGTTTTGATCACTGGTACCCCATTATTTGCTTTCCAAGCTGCAAGTTGATTATTGAAGCTGTTTATGATCTCATCAAAGTCGTGGACTCTCAGGACCAGTGTAAGTTCACAATGTGAATGCTCATGTCCCCCTTGATCTGCTTCAGACTCGCAAAAAGAGAATCAAATTTATCGAAAATATCTTCAGATATCTTGGAAAGCACAGTAAAGAATGCAGTCCTTTGGGGCCCACTGAAGTTTTTCCGAAATCCATCTGATGAGGTCGACGTTTGCTTCCTTTTATATTTCTGACCAAGCGTTGGTTTTCCAAATCAGATGTTCGCATGGAGAACAAGTAGGTCCGTGAAATGCGCGTGGTGCCTAATGATGAGCAGCCGTTTTCTGAAGTTGCTCCAACGTCTGCTCCAGCGATGGGAGGCGATCGTTCAAGTTACTGATCGTGACATGAGCAGCTTTTAGTAGTTCGTCTAATTCATCCATTTTTAGGTCTCAGATGTTCAGTCTCTCTCTGAGTTCCTCGACGCCCATCGTAGCATCTCCTGATGTTATTTCATGGCTCGAATCGCTGCTTTCAGAAATGATCGGTCGGGAAGACTGATGCTTTTGCATTACCATATCTATCAATTTTTCTCTTGTTACCCCGACCTTTGTGATAACGATCTCACGACGGTGTTTCTGGAACTCCGCCTTTCTATAGTTTGAGTGGAGGAACTCCCAACTGGGCTTGGTTCAAGACACGGGGTTATTAGAAGATGACATTATAGTGCGAGAATTCTGTTTGGAATCTATAGTGTTTCAAAATTCTTTCTTGAGTCTAAGTGTGGGGAATATCTTTTTTTTTTTTTGAGAGAGAGAGAGAGAGCTACGTAAGTAATGACGTCAGCAAACGTCATAGCACTCTTACTGCGCATGTGCGAAAAGAAGACTCTAGTGCCCCGAGAATACATTTCAGTAAATATATTATTAAAGCTACAGAGATAAATTAATAAACAGCGCTAAATCCCCATTACACAGCACTTCGCCGAGGTCAGAGCGGCTCACGAATGTCCAAATGCGATCTGGGAAGCACATCAATGACAAACAAATACGGCGTCACTGAGAGAGAGGTCAAAATCCGACATGCCTGTGGTGGGGTTTGAGGAAAATCGTTGGATGCTTGGATGTTTTTTGTAGCAAAAGGTCACCATGTCATTATTCCGTGGGGGTTTTGTCATCAGGAGTTGGTATTCCTGTACAGGCCTTGGCTCATGTGATTCCACGACTCTGCTCTCTGGTTTGTCAGGCTCCGCTTTCCGTCTGCTGTAGTTGGTGCTAAAGAGACTATCTATCTCTGGCACTCAGAGGATGTCCGGGCGTCGGCATTCGCATCCTTCAGCCTGGGTTTCGTTTAGGGATTTTTATCGCATGTCACAGGCCAGATCTGTAAACAGAAACTTTTGTGAAAATAAGACATCGAGCCGACGTCTCTCTCTCTCTCTCTCTCTCTCTCTCTCTCTCTCTCTCTCTCTCTCTCTCTCTCTCTCTCTCTCTCTATCTCTGTAATGTAGTTCGAATTCCACAATAGGCTGTAGGTCCCGTTGCTAGGTAGCTAGTTGGTTCTTAGCCACGTAAAATAAATCTAATTCTTCGGGCCAGCCCTCTCTAGAAGAGCTGTTAACCAGCTCTGTGGTCTGGTTAAACTAAGATATACTTAACTTTCTCTCTCTCTCTTTCTCTCTCTCTCTCTCTCTCTCTCCTTTGCAATGAGAGTGTCAGAGTGGGCTCACTTTGTTTGCAACAGGCGCATTTCTTTTTATATTAAATGAATTTATAAAAGCAAAAGGAAAGTGGTTGAAAATTTGTTGAAATTCAACAAATTCCTTTACGCATGAGAGCAAATGTGTAAGAGTCAGTGCAAACTCATAAACCGGAGCCGTTTGTCGTGCCAAGACGCCTCAGTCTTACAAAGGAGCTGAAACGAAGCATTCTCTTCATTCATTAAGTATTTGTCAGGTGTAGTAGGCTACACTAATCGCTACGATCGTGATCCTTACAGGAACAGAGCACTTTCATTCAGAAAAGTATTTTGTGCCTGTTTAAGTAATCTCTATTTCTACAAGTAAAAAAATGCGCCGAAGAAGTTTCTTCAGCGCAATCGAGTTTTCCGTACAGCGTATAATGCTGTATGAAACTTTCACCCACGGTCCATGAAACTTTCAGCCACGGCCCGGTGGTGGCTTGTGTTGTTGGCACCTATAGCGCTGCCAGGCGCGCGATCATGGCTAACTTTAACCTTAAATGAAATCAAAGCTACTGAGGCTAGAGGGCTGTAATTTGGTGTATTTGATGACTGGAGGGTGGATGATCAACATACCAATTTGCAGCCCTCTAGCCTCGGTAGTTTTTAAGATTCTGCAGAGAGAAAAAGTGCGGACGGACAGGCAAACAGCCATCTCAATAGTTTTCTTTTGCAGGAAACTAAAAGTTTGGTTTATTTCGGGAACACCTTCAGATTCTAATCCTAATGTCTTCTGAAAGTTTTGTTCTCCGATGGACAAAGAATTTTAGGTGTTGTCATTGTCACACCATCATTCGTGTATACATAGTGATACAGATCATACTAGGTCCAGTTATCACGTTACTTTGGGATGCAGTTTCAGTCTATTTGATTTTCAGATTTTCTTCAATCTGTTCATTTTTTTTTTTTTTTTTGTATTTTTTGGTCTTCCACTCACCTCCGACTCAAGAGAAGCTGGCTCGTATATCATTGTTCCAAAATATGTAAACGGTCCAACCTCACATTCTTTCATCCCTCTGCGCATTCTCTGAATTCACGGCGGGTTTTTCTTAGGCTTACTTCTCCCTCCCTCCCGTCCCTCCCTCCCTCCCTCCCTCCCGTCCCTCCCTCCCTCCCTACAGAGATGAGGCCAAAGTTCCTGTTTCGTGGATCCCAGGCGGTAGGTCACTCCACGAACACGACTGCGCTTGGCTCGATTCCCTTTTTTCTATTTTTTTTTACAAATTTAAACGTCCTCAGCTTTACTTTATTTTACAGTTCTCCAAAATGTTCATTTTAATTCTTGTCCATTACCCTTTTCTGCAACAATAACCTCGAAAAATGAGAGATATTTCTAAACTATATATTACAAAGTATTGTCAATGAATGACCACCAAAGCTTCGTTCTCCACTGAGGCTCGTTGGCTTCATTTGAAGCTGTTGCCGCTGCGTGTTCGCGTCACGCTTTAGCGGACAGTAATGCAGTGTGGACGCTTCCTTAGTGACAAAATAGGCAATCTTTTCCTTTTAGGCAGAAGCAGTCCATTAAGTATTTATTTTTATTTATTTTTTTTTTTTTTTGCTAATCACGCTACTCTTGCAGTTTCAGTGGCCAGAGGTGTTGCTTATGTTATTTTCCTTCCGGTACAAAACAGGCATCAGGTAACTTGAGTCTTATTGATTCCTGCAAGTCTGCGCGTCTTTTATTTCTATTTTGCTTTTACTCTTGGACTAAAAATGCCATCATTATTATACTCTACAATATTCACTTTTGCAATGACTGACTTATGAAAACTCAGTCAAACTTCAAATTTGTTAGAAGAGAATCATGTTTATGTTTAATCAACGCAAAATCAAAAAATGATGACGACTCTGGAGAGAAGATTCCACATCGAAAACAACGCAAGCAAGTAAAAGGAATAAAAAAAAATATATGCCTCAACATATACAGTATTATAGACTCGCAAGGATGTTATTATTATTATTGTTATTATTATTATTATTATTATTATTATTATTATTATTATTATTATTATTTTTATTGAAAATCCGAAAACCATATTAAATTCGTTAATCTTCACAGGGCTGTTCTGTGACGTCATCTGTGACGTCATCTCGAAAAAGTTACGCCACTCTATCCGCTCAGTAAGATCAGTTGGGAGTGACCTCTGCAACAGTGTATACGTAGAGTCTCATTATCTCTCCGTCACCATTCACTGACTTTTCGAAATTTGAGCCTGACTTTGATCTTTTGCGATCTCACGCTTCTGAATATACGCCGGTTTACCTTTTGTACCGTCGAGCACTTTTTCAGTAAAATCTCGCTGGCGATTTGGATGAGATTCCGCACCGGCAGTCGCCATGACCTTGTCATTGGGAGCCCGGGTTCTCTTCCTGCTCCTTTGTTTGATGCCCTCTGTGCACTCAGAGGCTGATCGAAGGGACACTTGTCAAGAAGCGAAGCACCAATACACAGAGGGATTCGTCGTCTACAGCGAGCTTTTGCTCGCTTCTGCTAAGAAAGGTGAGTTAGAACAGAACAACTTATATCAATGTGTTTTCTTTTGTTACAAAGCCACCACCTTGCAAGAGACACGGCGGTACAGAAGGAGCCTTCTGACAAGAATTTGCAGAAAGTGGCAAATCTGTGTACAGTTAGGGAAAACCCGTGCCCTTCAACCCATAGAAATGCGGATACAGAACTTTTAAAATATAATTTGAGGTCAGAATCCCTGTTTTCGAGAACCTGCTAGCCACAGGCACCTGTTCTGTGCTGAGTTTCGAAACCCCTTAATATATACCACCACTCTTGATTTCTAAAGCGCGTATTGCATAGTCTCCGGTCTTGCGCGAGGCTTTGGAGAAAATGAGATCTTCCAGTTTTTGTATGTAAATGTGCCACTGTAGGTCTTTATCTGAAACAAGGAATACGGGGCTGGCTCAACAGCAGAAATTTATATTAAGCACTTTCGAAAGTACGCCATTGCAAGGAAGATGCGAACATCTCAGCATAGTGTCAGGAGTGCTATGAACAAAACAAGAGGTCTGGCAGCCAACTTACCATACAGCTAATTGGACAGAGAGCTTTCGTCTGAACTATATCAAGGATTAGCGTCGTCATGAGCAGGACTAAAATCCGATTCAAAGGACAATAAACCATATGGAAAACGGGAGAATTCATTGAGTAGCGAACTTCATGTTAGCATTCACAGAACAGGACAAGTTCAGTCTAATTCATATTTAGTATCGTTAAAAAAAAAAAAAAAAGGGTTCACAGGTTTGCCGTAAATCTGAGAATCGTTAGTGAAGTAGCATTTACGAATGTTAAGAGGTCTTGAATATAAGTAAAAAATGTGCCGAAGTTTCTTCAGGGCAATCGAGTTTTCTGTACAGCGTATAATTCTGTAGGAAAATCTTGGCACCTATAACGGTGCCAGACACACGACCATGGCTATCTTCAACCTTAAATAAAATAAAAACTACTGAGGAGGCGAGAGGGCTGCAATTTGGTATGTTTGATGATTGGAGGGTGGATGATCAACATACCAATTTGCAGCCCTCTAGCCTCAGTAGTTCTTAAGACCTGAGGGCTGACAGAAAAAGTGCGGACGGACAGACAAATAGCAATAGCCACCTCAGTAGTTTTCGTTTACAGAAAACTAAAAAGCTGGGAAAAAGATAGGCAAATGAGTTAATGCGATTACTATAGAGATATTTCATTATGGTTCGTTTCCTCTACTTAAGTAGGTGAAATTATATGGTAAGAAATGATGAGAACTATGAGAGAAGTTGGAGGCCGGGAAGGATGGAATACAGAGAGTTACGACTATGAAGTGGCGACAGGTTGAAGAAGAGTGGAATGATGATCACTTCTGATTAGTCAGCAAGGAAGTGAATCGCGGTGACTGACTTATGCTTGGTTCCTCCATGCAGTGACCCCACTTTCAAGGGAAACAGTTCACTGGTGAAGAAATTAAAAATCAGCAGGAAGATTTTGATCAGGTCGTTTGTTAAGTTGTCTGAAAGATGATTAGTTTTATGCGAATTTTATAAGGCTCTGCCTACTATGGGAGACTCTGTTACGAACCCATGAGTTCGTATTTATACATATATTTATATATGCTGAATTGGTATTATCTGCCTTTAAGGGTTTATTTGTTGTCACTTGTCAATGATAGTTTAGTCACTCGTCAACGATAGTTGGTTGTTTATCAGTTGTTGACATCCGTATATTTGTTGCTGCAGTGGTTACTTAGCTGCTTTACTTTCATAATCATGGCAGTTTAACACTCTTGACTAATTGTTCATTGATGGCCGTAAATTATTTATTAATATTGCCGTAAATTATTTATTAATATTTATTATTCTCGTTTAGTTGTTCTCTCGTATAATTGGCTGGTTAAGACTGATACTTATTTCTCCTCTTTGGTGGTTGGTTGATGGGCAACCGAATTGATGAGTGGCCTGGAACTGCAGTCGGATGAAGAAGTCACCTACTTACTCCCGTGAGGAGAACCTGACTGGATTTTAGAGAAGTCACCTACTTACTCCTGTGAGGAGAACTTGACTAGATTTGAGAGAAGTCACCTGCTTACTCCCGTGAGAAGAACTTGACTTGGATTTGTATCTTGGACGCAGTGCGGATTTTGAAGGCTGTGATTTTGGTGGATCCCTCGTGGTGGCCCCGAACTGGATCCTGCCCTTGCTGGAAGTTGTTCCTGAGTTTCCCCTGATTCTAAAGGTGGCTTCCCGTCGTAATTGCCATACGACGTAAAAACATCACGACAGAGCTCGCTATCGAACTACCGAAGACCCAGTAATAGAAGATCTTGGACTTATCCATCGTCATCCAGATATCTGAAGACCATGTGACAGAAGATCCTGGACCCATCCATCGTCATCCGGATACCTTATCTATCTAAGGTCCTGTATCGTCTTACCAGCCAAAGTTAATTATCATTATTATTATTATTATTATTATTATTATTATTATTATTATTATTATTATTATTATTTATTTTTATAGTTATTTATTCTTATTATCCTTCACTTCTTTCTTGACGTAGCCCTGGGATCCCAATTGAACCCATAAAATCCTTTAAACATCTTTGGGTTTTAAATTAAATAATTTTTGTTACTGCCTTCGAGGCTGATACGTAACAAATGGCATCCCCAGCGGGATTATCCAGTGCTCTTCAGGTTTGAGGTGGAGGATAGAATTTAGGAGTTAGGGTTTAGTATTTTTTTTCCATCTTGTTCTTTAAAAAAAAAATGGCAGTTCTAACCAGTATCGAAGATGTACAACCATTTATAAATAGGGAAACATTGGAGGTTGACATTGAATCATTAAAGAAAGATGAACTTTTATTAATAGCAGAATATGGTGGGCTAGATGTAAGTAGAGCTGATAGGAAGCAAGTAATCAAGTGGGTGGTTATGAAATATCTTTGTTTAGAGGCAGATTCTATTGATGAGGATAAACCAGTTCCAGATAGGAAGGATGAAGATCCTAAGCCAGTTCAAAGTAGGAGAGGTAGTAGAGGTAGCCGAAGTAGCCTTGTGGAGGGTGATAATGTTGATGATGATGATGAGGTCAGTGAGACTGGTAAAGATAGGGATGAAATAACTAAATTACAGTTGCAGATTAAGTTGAAGCAATTAGAAAATGAGGCTAAGGAGAAAGATAGAGAGGATAGAGAAAAGGAAAGGAAACATGAGGAGAGACAGAGGGAACATGAGGAGAGACAGAGAGAGCACGAACTTAAACTAGCTCAATTGAAGTTTGGAGGTAGAAATAAGGGAAGTGATGAGTCTTTTGATTTGATCCACAATATTAAGTTAGTGCCTAAATTTAGTGAGAGAGAAGTCAGTAAGTTTTTTGCCAGCTTTGAAAAGGTGGCAAAACGGATGAAGTGGCCGGTAGAAAACTGGACTATAATGTTGCAGGTAGTGTTAGTTGGGAAGGCCCAGGCAGCATATTCAGCTTTGTCAGTTGAGGATAGGTCTAATTATGAATTAGTGAAAGATGTTATTTTGAAAGCATATGCCTTAGTGCCTGAGGCCTATAGGCAGAAGTTTAGGGAGTTAAAGAAAGCAAGTGATGAGACTTATTCAGAGTTTGCTAGATGCAAAGAAAGGTTATTTGAAGACTGGTGCAATTCCAGGAAAGTAGGAAATATGCAGGATATGAAGGAGCTAATTTTGTTGGAGGAGTTTAAAAACTGTGTACCAAAAGATTTAAAAGCTCATTTAGAGGAAACTCAAGTAGAAACATTAAAAGTAGCCGCTAGAACCTCAGATGAATATAGTTTGACCCATAAGAAAGTGTATGAAGGGGAGACAAGAGTTGAGGCAGGAAAAAGTAACATGTCCCTTCCTAGACATTTTAAGCCTTCGTCTCCTCGTAGACATTTTAAACCTCCCTCCCAATAGTTATAATTTTTATAGGAGAAGTAACCTACCCCCTAGGGAGATAGTATGTTATGGGTGTGGTATGAAGGGTCACGTTATGGCTAGGTGTTATAAGTTAAAAGGTAATCCTCCTAGTAAGAAAACGATGTTAGTTGGGGCAGATAAGGGTATTAAGCTTAGAAAAGCGAGAGATATAAAGGATAGGGAGTTATTGAAGGATTTCAGCCCTAATGTATCCCATGGTACAGTGGATTTTATGAATAAGCCAGGTAGTGAGGAGGAAGTAGTAATTTTAAGGGATACTGGTGCAGCTCAGACATTATTGTTAGAATGTGTGGTACCCCCAGATGTTGAGATTTGTGAAAATGAAGTAGTGTTATTAGGTGGCTTTCCTGATAGTGTTGTGTCTTGCCCATTGATTACTGTTAAACTTAAGTGTAGTATAATAGAGGGTGAAGTAAAAGTGGCAGTGGTTAAGAATTTACCTATTGCGGGAATAGGATTAGTGTTAGGTAATGATTTAGCCAAAGGTAAGGTGGGAACTGATCCCTTATTAATTTGTAACCCAGTAGACAGTGAGTTTGAGAAACCCTTAGACTTTGTAGATGAAGTTCTTCCAGTTAGTGCTGTTACCAGAGCTTAGTCGAAGGAGTTAAAAGCTGAGGAGGAGTGTGAGATAGGAAAGTTTTTTGAGGACCAGGAGAATGGCAAAAATGAGTTAGAATTAAATGGTGGAGAAGTAGTATCTAGTATGGAGGCCAATGAATGGTCTAGGGAGTCTTTAGTTAGAGAGCAGAAAGATGACCCTGAGGTTAGTCGTTTGAGAGAAATAGCAGAGAGAGGAGGTAAGGAAGGAGATTTGTATTACTTGAAGGAGGATATACTGTTTAGGAAATGTAGTTATGGAGAGTGGAGGAGAGTTGACCAGATAGTAGTGCCTGAGAAATTTAGAAGTCATATAATGAGAAGGGGACATGAAGATATATTTGCAGGACATGTAGGTATAAGCAAAACTTTAGAGTGTATCAGGCGTAACTTTTATTGGACAAAAATGAAGAAAGACATTGCTAGGTTCTGTAAATCATGCCACATATGTCAGTTGACTGGTAAACCCAATGAAATAGTGCCCAAAGCTCCACTAATACCTGTTCATTCTATTGGCGAACCTTTCCAGCACATCTTGATAGACGTGGTTGGCCCGCTACCAAGAGCCAGTGCTGGCAAAGAATTCATTTTAACTATATTGGATAGAGTTTCTAGATATCCAGAAGCCATTCCATTGAAATCAATTAAGGCTCCCGTAATTGTTAAATGTCTGGTAGATTTCTTTTCACGTTATGGTCTGCCTAAAACCATCCAATCAGATCAAGGCAGTAATTTCATGTCTAAATATTTCAAGGATCAGATGAAGCAGTTAGGAATCAAACATATAGTCTCTACAATGTACCATCCAGAAAGCCAAGGAGCCATTGAAAGGTTCCATCAGACTTTGAAAAGCATGATTAAGAAATATTGTATAGATAATCATAGTTCTTGGGTAACAGATCTACCATACTTATTATTCGCTGTTCGATCAATGCCTAATGACTCTCTAGAGATAGTTGGGAAAGTGAGGAACCAAATTCCAATATTTTAGAATGGGTGTCAAATTCGAGAAGTAGACTTTTTGCAGCTTGGGAATTAGCTAAGGATACTATAGTTAAGTCACAAAGAAAAATGAAAGAGGTGTTTGATGTGAAAACCAAGTGTAGGACATTTAAAGAGGGAGACAAAGTCTTGATATTATTACCTTTAGTTGAGAATCAATTGCAAGCTAAGTTTGTGGGTCCTTATGAAATTGAGAAGAAAATTAACGACTCTAATTATGTGGTTAACACACCTGATAGGAAAAAGAAACAGTGGGTTTGCCATATTAATATGCTTAAATTATATTGTGAAAGGAAAGTAGAGCCTAGTATGTTAGTTCAGAAGAAAGCGGAAGAGAGTGGTGAGGAATTTGTGGAAATAGGATGGACTAGTAGTAATTTAGAAATATTAAAAAATCTGAAGACTAAATTATCACATTTGTCAGAGGCTCGTAGAGTACAGTTAGTAGATTTAATTTTATCCTATGAAGATATTTTTAAAGATGTTCCTGGCAGGACTCATTTGATAGAACATGATGTAGAAGTTGAGGGTGCATCACCTATTAAACAGTACCCGTACAGATTAAATCCCTATAAGAGTGGCATTGTAGAAAAAGAAGTAGAATATATGTTGCAGCATAATTTAATTAGACCTAGTTATAGTCCATGGAGTTCTCCAGTGGTTTTAGTGCCTAAAGAAAATAATTAGTTTCGACTCTGTTTCGACTATCGAAAAGTCAATAATGTTACAAAAACTGATACCTATCCTTTGCCCAGAGTTGATGATTGTATAGATAGAGTAGGTATGGCCAAATTCATCTCTAAATTCGATCTATTGAAAGGATATTGGCAGGTGCCACTAACTGAAAGAGCTAAAGCTATATCTGCCTTTGTGACACCCAATGGCTTGTATGAATGTGATGTTATGGTATTTGGCATGAAGAACGCCGCATCCACATTTCAGCGGTTAATGAATCATGTCACTAGAAATATCAGAAACTGCGTTGTGTACATCGATGACGTAGTTCTCTATAGTAATACGTGGACTGAACATATGCAACAGATTAAAGAATTTTTTGAAGCTATTCGAAAGGCTAATTTAGTTATTAATCTGAGTAAATCTGATTTTGGTCATGCTAAAGTCACTTATCTAGGGCACGAGGTAGGCTATGGTAACATACGCCCTAAACATAGCAATGTGGAGGCAGTTATGAGTTTTCCAGTGCCAAAAACTAGGAAAAATGTTATGCAGTTCTTAGGGTTAGCTGGGTATTACCGAAGATTTGTGTCAAACTTTTCTGATATAGCTCAACCACTGACCAATCTATTAAAGAAGGACGTTGCTTTTAGCTGGAATGATTCATGCCAGGATGCTTTCAATAAATTGAAATCTATTCTAGTTAGTGATCCCGTATTGAAGTCTCCTGATTTTTCAAAACCATTTAAATTAGCTGTGGACGCATCTGATGTGGGTATAGGTGCAGTATTAATTCAGGATAAAAATGGTAGTCTACATCCAGTAGCTTACTTTTCGAAGAAGTTGAATCCTCATCAGCGGAAATACTCAACGATAGAGAAAGAGGCTTTAGCTTTAATTTTAGCTTTAAATCATTTTGATATTTATTTGTCCTCCAATGTAGGCAATATTGTAATTTTCACAGACCATAACCCATTAACTTTTTTAAGTCGTTTTAAAAATAAAAATCAGAGGTTAACTCGTTGGAGTTTGATTCTTCAGGAATACTCATATAGTTTGGAAATTAAACACATCAAAGGCAAAGAGAATGTAATACCTGATGTTTTATCGCGGGCGCATGAATAGATTTTTGCAGTCCTTGATAGATAGTTGTTTGAATAGATGTTCTGGAAGTCTTATTGGTCGGTTGAATCGTGGTTACCCCGTCTAGCCTACCAATGGGACTTTTAGTAATTATTATATTAGAATAGGTATTTTATTTTTAAAGAAAAGAAATTGTTTTTCCTTTTCTTTTCTTAAGGGGGAGGGTGTTACGAACCCATGAGTTCGTATTTATACATATATTTATATATGCTGAATTGGTATTATCTGCCTTTAAGGGTTTATTTGTTGTCACTTGTCAATGATAGTTTAGTCACTCGTCAACGATAGTTGGTTGTTTATCAGTTGTTGACATCCGTATATTTGTTGCTGCAGTGGTTACTTAGCTGCTTTACTTTCATAATCATGGCAGTTTAACCCTTTTGACTAATTGTTCATTGATGGCCGTAAATTATTTATTAATATTTATTATTCTCGTTTAGTTGTTCTCTCGTATAATTGGCTGGTTAAGACCGATACTTATTTCTCCTCTTTGGTGGTTGGTTGATGGGCAACCGAATTGATGAGTGGCCTGGAACTGCAGTCGGATGAAGAAGTCGCCTACTTACTCCTGTGAGGAGAACTTGACTAGATTTGAGAGAAGTCACCTGCTTACTCCCGTGAGAAGAACTTGACTTGGATTTGTATCTTGGACGCAGTGCGGACTTTGAAGGCTGTGATTTTGGTGGATCCCTCGTGGTGGCCCCGAACTGGATCCTGCCCTTGCTGGAAGTTGTTCCTGAGTTTCCCCTGATTCTGAAGGTGGCTGCCCGTCGTAATTGCCATACGACGTAAAAACATCACGACTTAGCTCGCTATCGAACTACCGAAGACCCAGTAATAGAAGATCTTGGACTTATCCATCGTCATCCAGATATCTGAAGACCATGTGACAGAAGATCCTGGACCCATCCATCGTCATCCGGATACCTTATCTATCTAAGGTCCTGTATCGTCTTACCAGCCAAAGTTAATTATTATTATTATTATTATTATTATTATTATTATTATTATTATTATTATTATTATTATTATAGTTATTTATTCTTATCCTTCACTTCTTTCTTGACGTAGCCCTGGGATCCCAATTGAACCCATAAAATCCTTTCAACATCTTTGGGTTTTAAATTAAATAATTTTTGTTACTGCCTTCGAGGCTGATACGTAACAGACTCATATGACTCATATCTTCTCACGTTTCATATGATTAAAAAATTGGTTTTCCTCCTTTTTATGTGTTCTGGCAAAAGTATCGAAACCTTCGGGGCAGACCGGTTTTTATGAGAAATCTCTTCTTCTCTGTCCTTTTCAGTATTGCTCAATTCCGAAAAATGTTTTTGACGGGACCCTTTAGATGGGTTCGAGATGTCAAGGGAAATAAATGAAATAATGTAGGAACAAGCTACAAAACGTTTAGCCCTGTTGTATAAGCTAGAAATGTGTTTTACGTCTTCGGTGAATGCGAGGGAAGCTTGCGAAGGAAAACTGGATGTGGCGTCATTTCCTGTAGATACTTATAAGATGCTGTCGGTACCGAACGTCGTGCCATTGCTGTTTGCTTGCGAGCGGACGATTTCATGGCGGGTGTCATTTGTATCTGATTTTCGCTTAAAAACTGCCGTCTTTCCCAGTGCAGAAACCACTAGAAACTTTTGCCATTACCATTTGAAATTCGACTTGTCTATGAGTTGTACTGAGGTTGGGGGGAGGGGTGGGCATGTCTCTTTTAAATTTCGAAGAATGAACAGAAAGATCAAAATGGGCATTTCAGACAAAAGGAATGGAGCAAAATTATTTTTCATGTCGCCAGAGATATCTGGAATACCACTATCCACAAATTCGATATGTAACATATTTGACTTAAAGGATAAGACTGGTTTTCGTGAGCTTATCCCAAAGGGGACAGAGTCATCATTGCTATGGTTCTGTTTCCTAATAGTCCAGGAACATTAGTTCAAATATGGCTTCAACCCGGAACAAATTAGTAACAAGCTGAAATTTTTAGTAGGTGCTCAGGAGACCTTCCCTAATGACATACTAAAAGTCCCCAAGAATTCGCCGCGAGGGTTTTGAGAAATTCAAGATGGCGTCCAAAATGGCCATCGATATCATATTTTGTTATATCTCAGGTCTCAATCAAGATAGAAACACAAATGAAGTATGAAAATATAGGTTTTCACACCCAAGGAATTCATTTATGTCAGTGTATGTGTGATAAATTGAGCCCGTGTCATGTTTTTGAGTTACAAGTGCATTCACACATGTTGTAACAAGTAATTCTGAAATGCCAGAACGTTTTTTTTTTTTTTTTTGCTGGAAAAAGCAGACTGGGAGAGTCAGACAAACAAGAATCATCTGGCTATTCTGTACCAGGATGCAGTCGATCAAGATAAAGGTGCTGTTGAGATTGATGAACATGAAACTCTCCATGAGTTTCAACAGCTTCTAACTCACCACCTCGAGGAAGCTGCCACACAGAACAGAACAGGCAAGCTATAGGTCCAGTACATCAACCAGGTGCTGCTCATGCTCAACTTCATCAAGGCTGAGAGAACTGGCAACTGGAAACTCCACCTCCACTGTGTGCAAGAGATGATTCCACATTTCCATGCAGCAGGTCATATTCCATACGCCAAATCAGCCAGACTCTGCTTGCAGCAGATGAACTCCATTGAAGAGGTCATGCCACCTGAGGAGTACGCACTGTTCTCAGACAAGGGGTACTTTACCATCCATAGAGCTGATGAGTTCTGGTCTGGAAACTTCTCCGACCAGACAATTGAGCAGTACCTCCTGAGGATGCTGAAAACTAGTGGAGGGATGACCCATGGCAGGGGCATAACTAACAGCACCTTGACCAAATGGGTACATGCACTGCCTCGCTGCATGCCTGTGTGTGATGCCCTAGAAAAGTTCACAGGTGTTCACACCATGCCATCTGAGCAGCACAAGGATCTCTGCTCATCCTCTCAGGTCAAAGACAAGAATGACTATAATGTCTTTCTCCAGTGGCTAAAGTCCCATCCACCATTTGCAGGCTACCAAGCTGATCGGTTGGTATCCATAGCCACAGGTGTTGTGGCTCATACATCTGTCAATTGTGACAATGCAGTGCAGATTGGTCTTGCTGCAGCATCTAAGATAACAGGGAAATGCTTCACAGACATCACCCTGCATCGCACTGACAAAGTGAAGACCATGGGAGAAAAGAACAGCATCAATGTCAGGGGGCAGAGCACAGTGGTAAATCCCACTATATTCTTTAACCATATCACTTGCATCTTGAAGACAAGTTCTGACATGGATAAGTATATGTCATATGAGCTTGCTCCACAGCCCCCATCCCTCTTTCAAGATGGCGCTATGCGGAAACCAACCAAGAGTGCTCTGGGTACTTTTCCTCAAGTCATTTGCTCCGATGCAACACAGCCTTCCAAACAACTGTCAGTTTGTAGTGGATGGCGGCTACTTGCTGCACTCTGTAGTTTGGCCACAGCGATCTACCTATGGAAGTGTGTGTCAGGGCTACATTGCCTATGTCCTTAAGCACTATGGGGCTGGCATTACCACTGTGTTTGATGGCTACAGCACTATCTCCACAAAGGCAGCAGAGCAAATGCGCAGGGCAAAGAAGGTCACATCCAGTGACATCCTGTTTGACCAGCACATGCATACCACCACTACACAGGCATCATTTCTGGCAAATAGCAACAACAAGAGTCTCATAGACATGCTATCTAGCATGATGACTCAATCAGGCATAGCAGTGAAGCAGGCAAGTGCTGATGCAGATGCCTTGATTGTCTCTACAGCTCTATCCTTGGCAGAGTCTGGTGAACCAGTGGTTGTCGTTGCAACTGACACTGACTTGTTGGTGATGCTGGTGAACCAAGCAAGTGCAGACATGGATCTTTATTTGCTAAGCTGTATGAATCCCACCACATTGTACAAGGTTTGTGATATCCAGGAAAGCCTTGGTGAGACCAGTAAATATCTGATGGTGTTACACGCCATAACTGGATGTGACACAGTGTCTGCTGTGTATCGGCAAGGGAAGCGCAAGGCATTCAACCTGGTTCACAACAAGAAGGAGTATGACCAGCTCAAGACATTCTATAATGCTGGAAGCACTCACCAAGTGCAAGAAGCAGGTGAAAGCTTCCTCCTGTATGGTGCACCTCATGGTGTGTCACTGGATGAGTTCCGCTACACTGCCTACAAACAGGCAATCAGCAGAGTATCTCTGTCCTCATCCTTCCAACTGGCAAGTTTGCCTCCGACAAGTGCTGCAGCCAAACAGCATTCCTTCAGAACTTATCATACTGTCCAAGAATGGATGGGCAGGCCCTTACAGCCAACAGCCTGGGGATGGAAGCTGGAGGACATCCTAATTCCAGTTGAAATTGACCACCCCATTGCCCCCGACTGTCTGCTCAACATGATCTCATGTGGCTGCAAAGCAGATAGCTGTGGAGCATCATGTGGCTGCAGGAAGATGGGGGTGCACTGCTCTGCCATGTGTACAAATTGCAGTGGTAAAACCTGCAAAAATGCAGCACAAATGCCATCCTTCATTGATGATGATGAAGAAACTGAAGCACCAAGACCAGTTTCTCCTGAAACTGATGACGAAGACGATGCCAAAGACCATCGTCAAAATTATTTTATTTATTGATTTATTTATTGATTGATTGATTAAAAGTCTATAATTAGGACTACAGCTAAGCATTTTTTGTCTATAGTTAAGGCAATGGTTAAGTGTTGTTTCTTGCTACTGGCATGACTTTTATTGTATAATGTGTGTATGTTCAGGTTGATAAACATGTATTTTGTTTTTCTTTTGCTAATGATTCAATTTAAAATTCAGATAATGAAAAAATAGTTCGAGAATTGCAGTCCTTGCCCCAAGAACATATATTTAGACTAATTGTTTGACTTTCTATGATGTTCGGGGCTTGAAATATGACAAAATCTAAAATTGGCAGCCATTTTGGACGCCATCTTGAATTTCTCAAAACCCTCACAACGGATTCTTGGGGACTTTTAGTATGTTATTAGGAAAGGTCTTTTAAGTACTTCCTGAAAATTTCAGCTTGTTACTAATTTGTTCCGGGTGAAAAGCTAATACTCCTGGACTATACGAAGTCTTTGTGAGAGGTTTCTGACTGCAGTTTTAAGGATATTTTTCCTGGGAAAGGTCGAGCTTCTCAGCGTTCTTGTGCCGAAATCAAGGCTCCATATGTTCGTTGATATGATGGTGTCAGATATTGGGTAACAGGGGATAGTTGTAATTTGAAGTCCAACAAATATTATGCAAAATTAACTTCGAAGAACATGGGCATGCCTCTTTTACTCCTTTTCCATATCCTCGAGAGCCTTGTTCCTCACCCTCGCCATATCCTGTTTCAGCCTAGGGAGCCAAGTTAAAGTGGGTCCAGGTAAATGCTGTTAGAGTGATTACAAAGATTTTGTCTTCAAATGTTATCAGCTCTTTATAACTGAAGTATGGTACAACATGCGCCTTAAAACTATTATGGCATTGCAAACATCTATAAGACAAATTATTAATAAGATGATGAGATTTCTTTCTGTGAAGCAGTGAACGGTTACAACTTCAGTGGTCATCTTTTATGTGATCTGTCAGAGAAAGCAATCTATCTCTATTATTACATTTCACACTTTTCATACGATCGACACCAAGAGTTGGTACAAGCGTCTATGTGCTCAAGGTATCAGCCTTAAAGTTTGATACGTTTTGTGTCGTTAAGTTATTATATGTCTATGATACAGTAACAGTGTATCTATTTCTTGTTCATGAAACTACTTTGATATTCTTCGCAAAATATTCCATTTTCATGGATAATAATAATTACGGTAATGCCACTTTTGACAATACATTTCACCACAAAATATTTACACGTCAACCCGCCCCGTCATTCTTCTTCTTTCATTCGAAGTCATTTTCAAATGGGTTCCGCCCAAAGCTCACCACGTTTTTCATTTCAGTAAAATTAACTCTCTCACCAGCAATTAAGGCTGTAGAGAGAGAGAGAGAGAGAGAGAGAGAGAGAGAGAGAGAGAGAGAGAGAGAGAGAGAGAGAGAGAGAGAGAGAGATCGTCTCGCTACGGTGTTAGTTTTGAAGATGCAATTGCCCTCTCTCTCTCTCTCTCTCTCTCTCTCTCTCTCTCTCTCTCTCTCTCTCTCTCTCTCTCTCTCTCTCTCTCTCTCTCTGTGTGTGTGTGTGTCTGTGTGTATTGTAAGTTTTAGTTTTCTGTAAAAGAAAATGTTGTGCCGGCTTTGCCTGTCTGTCCGCACTTTTTCAGTCCGCCCTCAAGTCTTAAAAACTGCTGAGGCTAGAGACCTGCAAATTGATATGTTGATTATCCACCCTTCAATAAACAAATATACTAAATTGTAGCCCTCTAGCCTCAGTTGTTTTTATTTTATTTAAGGTTAAAGTCAGCCATAATCGTGCTTCTGGCATCAATATAGGATAGGCCACCACCGGGCCGTAGTTAAAGTTTCATGGATCGCTGCTCATACAGCATTATATCGAGACCACCGAAAGATACATCTGTTTTCGGTTGCCTTGAATATACGCTGTAGCGGCTGTACAGAAAACTCGATTGCGCCGAAGACACTTCGGCGCATTTTTCACTTGTTTTTATTGCGATCAAATCTGATGTTCTGTAAATTAGTTAATTTGTCAAGTGAAGAACATTCAAGATCACACAGAAAGAGTTTCCGGTTTTCCACTTTGTTTTTATGACTCCATAGCATCGGAGGCCTAGGGCCACACCTTTATGTTTTTGTATATATACCATTGTAACTTTCCATCTGCCCATATTCTACCAGTGAACAGGGGCACAGAAGCTAGTGCCCGAAATATATGGTTTCAACGTTTAAATAGTGTTTTATGGGCCTTCTCATATTCATATTACACTGTAGTATTACAGGAAAAGACATTCATTTTTGCCCATCATGGAACATCACAGTTTACGCCAGATCTTCGGCTTAAACCCAGCTGTCAAGCACATCTTCAGACGGTACGAACGGCTAGTACATGGGTTACACAAGAGGAAGAATCAGAGAAATTTTCTACAAGAATGCCTACAGGAACAAGTTTCTCCCAAAATGTACGGTTTCACGCGTTGGACATCGGCGTCAGACCCATTTCCGGACTCCATCCGCACATTCCTCCAAGACAGAATACAAGCCACACAGCAAGACATCTATGTGATTAGAAGAAAAATAAGCGAGCTAGCCACGTCACTTCGCCTCATGTGCAGGGATGATGGTATGTACAGATATCTTTCATATTTTGTGCTATCATGTGCTGTTGAAAACAGTGAGTCCCACTCCAGAAATTTGTGCTACAAATTAAAAAGACTGATTAGGAACAGCGTATGGAATAATCTTGGCCTTCCCAACAATGTGCTGAATCTCTCTAACCATCCCCTCACTGCAGAAGAACAGACCGTTTTAAATCTTGGAGTTTCATTCGCTCTAAAACCTGGTCCCGAGAGTAATCTTGATTTCCTAGTTGCTTTTGATAAACATTTTGCAAAAAACAATTATGACAAGAAAGAGGCATGTCTCAAAGGCATTTTGCTAAATGTCTTGGAGCAAAATAACAACAAAAATTCGCTCCCGAAAAGATTCCAAAATGCATTAGTTAATTTAAGGAAAAGGGGGGATATCATCATCACAAAATCTGACAAAGACGGGAAAATAGTTCTGTTAGACAAGGAGACATACATCAATAAAGTTCAAGAACTTCTAAACGATGCGGGGACCTATGACAAATTAACGAAAGATCCCACAACAAATATTGCTGCTCAATTTAACAAATCAGTCAGAACCATAGGGGGCAATAAAAAAGACATAGAATTACTAGAGACATTCAAGGTAATCAACCCCTCTCTCCCCTATTTTTACGGCCTCCCGAAAACACATAAAGATGGGATTCCCTTACGCCCCATAATATCTAGCAGGGGCTCTTTCATGTACAAATTATCAAAATGGCTCGCAGACTTGTTATCACCCTTTCTAGGAACCTTCTCATCCTCCCACGTCAAACATGCAGAGAATTTCATACAAAAATTTAATAGTTTAAACATCCCCTCAAACAACATCAAATTGCTCAGCCTAGACGTCGAGTCATTATTTACCAAAGTCCCGATTGCCGACGTGTTGTCTTTCTTAGAGAGGAAGTTACAACCATATGAAGACCATTTTCCTCTTGGCATAGATAAAACTTTAAAACTTATCAACCTCTGTGTAACTAACAACGTGTTTTCTTTCAATGGTAATTTTTACAAACAAAAATTTGGCTGTAGCATGGGAAGTCCCCTATCACCCCTTCTAGCAAACTTGTACATGGAATATTTCGAAACAGAACTTTTGTCGTCTTTCAAACCCCATAATATGATCTGGCTTAGATACGTAGATGATATCTTTACTTTCTGGGACAATAGCTGGGGGGACTTTAATGAATTTTTTAATAGGCTAAATTCGCTAGTTCCGACCATAAAATTTAAAACAGAATGGGAAAAGGACGGAAAACTGCCGTTCCTAGATGTACTGATCATAAGAAAACAGAACAGGTATGCATTTACAGTATATAGAAAACCCACCTTCGCTGTCTCCTACATTCATTTCTTAAGCTACCACGACGTCTCCGTAAAAATCATGGTAGGGTGCAACTTATTCCTCAGAGGACTTAGGATATGTTCAAATGAGTACCTGGATAAAGAATTTAACACGATCCGCCAACACCTAACGCAACTGCTATATCCACCACACATTATCGAGAGGGCTATTAACAAAGCGAATAAAATATACTATAAAGGTCCCACTTACAACAGACAAATAGATTTCAACAACAAAATAAAGCTTCCGTACGATGAAAACATCCATAAGGCTTCCGAGCAACTCAGGCCTAACAATCCTTTCATTTTCCATTATCCCAAATCCATCGGGAGTTCGCTCGTTAATGTATACTTAAATAACAAAAGGGAAGAAGCCGGAGTTTACAAGATACCGTGTAGTAATTGTCAGGACATCTACGTAGGCGAGACAGGTAGATCGCTCTCGCAAAGAATAACAGAGCACAAAAGATCAGTACGTTACGCTTCGGGGAGTTCGGGAATTTTCCTACATATCAGAAATACAGGGCATGCCATTAACTGGAGTGGGGCGGAGTTGGTTTTCAAAAGTAGCTGTCCGTACAAAAGAAGGATACTGGAATCTGCTATCATCAATCAAACCAACAATATGAACCTGTCAGGAGGACATTGGAAATCGGATGACATCGACACCTTAATCCTCAAATCCCTCATGAAGAAGATGACCCAGGAAACGCGACCGCCAGATCCATCGCCAAACGGGAGCTAATGAGGCCAAAAACCACTAGGGAATTTGGCCATTCTCCTCCTTAAGAAACGCCACCTCCATAGCATCGGAGGCCTAGGGCCACACCTTTATGTTTTTGTATATATACCATTGTAACTTTCCATCTGCCCATATTCTACCAGTGAACAGGGGCACAGAAGCTAGTGCCCGAAATATATGGTTTCAACGTTTAAATAGTGTTTTATGGGCCTTCTTATATTCATATATATATATATATATATATATATATATATATATATATATATATATATATATATATATATATATATATATATATATATATATAAATTCAACGTCGTATTGGTCAACTTTAACATAGTCACTCTTCCCTTCCTTTATTCAATACCACGACTATCTCTTATTCTGTTCCCTCTTTGGTTTTCATCTCCCCCCCGCCCCACTCTCTCTCTCTCTCTCTCTCTCTCTCTCTCATTTTTTTCTTTCAAGAGTGAAAGTAAAAAGCTTTTTGTCGATCTTTGAAGAATGATTTTTAACCGTTGGAAATTCGGCATTTAAAAGTCTATTTAGTTCGTTAACTTTTTAGGCAAAGAATAAAAGGGAAAGTGATCGCGCTTACTTAAGAAACTGCCACAAGAGAGAGAGAGAGAGAGAGAGAGAGAGAGAGAGAGAGAGAGAGAGAGAGAGAGAGAGAGAGAGAGAGAGAGAGAGAGATTATTTTTCAGCCACATACCATTCTTTGAGACAGCAAGCACAAAATTGTTGTAATGCTTATTGTGGAAACTATAAAAAGAAACAAGCAACTATTATTGTCTTTACTGATCCTACAAGCCATTGATAGGCAAGATTTGTGTATGTATATGAATATACGCAAGTATTATACATTCTTCTTCTTCTTTTAACGTGCTTTTTTCCCATTTGAATGGGGCAAGCACGATGCCTTCTTTTGAAGGACTTTGATTTGGCTTTGGTGTAGTCTCGATCGGCACGCAAGTATTATAATTTACATATGAATACATAATTTCATTCATGTAGGGCTGAACATTTATATGTGTTAAGTAAATATTATAATATGTGTTAAGTAAATATTATGATAAGGTTATATATCTACGATGAATTATGAATATTGTCATATACAGTATACCTATAGTACAAGAAAATGGCTTCTCCGAGGAGCTCTAGTTTGTGAGAAATCCGGTCTAGCATACAGTTTAGCGTCCTTAAATCCTCCCTAGGGAGCTAGGGCCTTCTGGATTGCCTTCGGAGAAATGGGGGGGGGGGGATGGTGAGGCTGGGTGACCTGAGGTGACCTTGGGTAAGACGTACAGGACCCACAAAAAATTAAGAGAACCCCCCAAATATTTATATTTAGAGCAAACTATCTTAAGATTTACTAAATCCCTTTCTTCTGGGAAAAGCGAGAGCAACCAGTTTTATCCCACTTGAGTAGTTAAATGAGAAGCGCGCGATGGTCCTCGTTGTGGCCATCTAGAGTACATTCAGAGACTCGGGTGGTCACTTTTATGTCCAGAGACAAGATTAGGTCAAGACCCGCTACAATTTGGGTGAAAAATTCGCTATACGTGGGTTAGGGTGACCCTTTCTGAATCCACCAGGGATGTAAATTCTCTCTCTCTCTCTCTCTCTCTCTCTCTCTCTCTCTCTCTCTCTCTCTCTCTCTCTCTCTCTCTCTCTCTCTCTCTGCAGATCTGCTCGGCTTTTTATAATGAGACAAGTGAAATATATCTTTAGGTCTTAAAGAAAGGATATTTTGATAATTTAAAGCTAAGAAAGTCAGCTATTATTATTATTATTATTATTATTATTATTATTATTATTATTATTATTATTATTATTATTATTATTATTATTATTATTAACTAGGTTGAACTGGACGTGATGTTTTGGAAAGGCTCCCAGTGTTGCCTCTTTTCGAAATTTTATTGTGAAAGTAACGACAACAGATATAAACAGGAAACCGAACAGATTTAAAAAGAGAAATTAGATAAACGAGGAAATCGAGTAATCACTCTTATTTATGGCCTTTAAACAATTAAACTACCATTGTTGTCCCATAATCCCCTTCCTCTCTCACGGTCGAACCCTTTCCCACAACTCTTGAAAATCTAACACCTTCTCTCCCCCCACCATAAACCATCTCCATAATTAACACACCCTCCCTCCTTCTCCTCCTTTACCTGCCATACACAGCCTACTCCTCACCCCGCCCCCGGTACACCTCCCTCCCTCTCCAGTATATACCTGTCTCTCTTCTCATCAGTTGTTTACGACACAATGTCATGCTGAATGAAGAGGGACAGAGAGCTGTGACTGTGACCCCTGACTGACCTGCTTTTATATTTTCACGGGGTTATTCACTATGAGAGAGAGAGAGAGAGAGAGAGAGAGAGAGAGAGAGAGATTCCAACTCAAGTGGCCTCATTATTATTCGTGTATTGGAAACCTTCTTTCCCGACAGAAACTTGGCAAAACCGAAGCAACTGTCAAAATCAGTGACGCTTCCTCATCAGAATCTTATTATTGAGATAATTTAATTCAGACTTAACACTCGGTGAGAGGGAGGGATTCTTTCAGCAAATTCTCTCAATAAATTCTGTCAGTAAATTCTCTCGATACATTCGGTTAGTAAATTCCCTCAATACATTGTCAATAAATTCTCTCAATACGTTCAGTCAATCAGATATGTCAGAAAATTCACTTAGTAAATTCTGTCAATAAATTCTCTCAATAAATTCTCACAGGAAAGTTTTTCAATGAATTAAGTCAATAAATTTTGCCAATACATTCCAGAAGGTTGTAATGTATTGTGAACTTAAATTGTTATTGTTATTATTGACTTGAAGTTCCAGTGAAACTCCAGACTCCATCATTATTTCTCCGCTCTCATCGAAACCTGTCACTGTGACAACACTTCAGTTCACTGGCTGTGCGAGATTCATCTCCCCCGAAAGAATCTCTTCCAATTCACCAGCTCCTTGTGCGCATGCGCCGGAATACAAAGAGTGAAATGAGAGGTATCTGAGATGGATCAAATTTGCACATTTCTTGAATATTGATAACATTCAGTAATCAGATCCGAATAGAGACTGATGCTCATTATATATATATATACAGTATATATATATATATATATATATATATATATATATATATATATATATATATATATATATATATATATATATATATATATATATATATATATATATATATATATATATATATATATATATATATATATATATATATATGAATGTCTTTTCCTGTAATACTACAGTGTAATATGAAAATAAGAAGGCCCATAAAACACTATTTAGACGTTGAAACCATATATTTCGGGCACTTGTTTCTGTGCCCCTGTTCACTGGTAGAATATGGACAGGTGGAAAGTTACAATGGTATATATACAAAAACATGAAGGTGTGGCCTTAGGCCTCCGATGTTAAGGAGGTGGCGTTTCTTAAGAAGGAGGAGATTGACCAAATTCCCTAGTGGTTTTTGGCCTCATTAGCTCCCGTTTGGCGATGGATCTGGCGGTCGCGTTTCTTGGGTCATCTTCTTCAAAAAGGGTGCGAGGATTAAGGTGTCAATGGCGTCCGATTTCCAATGTCCTCCTGACAGGTTCATATTGTTGGTTTGATTGATGATAGCAGATTCCAGCATCTTTCTTTTGTACGGACAGCTACTCTTGAAAACCAACTCCGCCCCACTCCAGTTAATGACATGCCCTGTATTTCTAATATGTAGGAAAATTCCCGAACTCTCCGAAGCGTAACGTACTGATCTTTTGTGCTCTGTTATTCTTTGCGAGAGCGATCTACCTGTCTCGCCTACATAAATGTCATGACAATTACTACACGGTATCTTGTAAACTCCGGCTTCTTCCCTTTTGTTATTTAAGTATACGTTAACGAGCGAACTCCCGATGGATTTGGGATAATGGAAAATGAAAGGATTATCAGAACTGAGTTGCTCGGTGGCCTTTTGGATGTTTTCATCGTATGGAAGCTTTATTTTGTTGTTGAAATCTATTTGTCTGTTGTGAGTGGGACCTCTGTAGTATATTTTATTTGCTTTATTAATAGCCCTCTCGATAATGTGTGGTGGATAGAGCAGTTGCGTTAGGTGTTGGCGGGAGCTAATGAGGCCAAAAACCACTAGGGAATTTGGTCAATCTCCTCCTTCTTAAGAAACGCCACCTCCTTAACATCGGAGGCCTAAGGCCACACCTTCATGTTTTTGTATATATACCATTGTAACTTTCCACCTGTCCATATTCTACCAGTGAACAGGGGCACAGAAACAAGTGCCCGAAATATATGGTTTCAACGTCTAAATAGTGTTTTATGGGCCTTCTTATTTTCATATATATATATATATATATATATATATATATATATATATATATATATATATATATATATATATATATATATATATATATATACCAGCCCCGATGGTCAATAATTTGCAATGTTTTATTGCTTTTTTATTCATTAATTCGAGGGTAATGTGTTTCTTAGCCATTAGGCTTTTTGTTTATTCAACAGATAAATGACCTATTCCATTAGTCTGCCCGTTGACAATCATGACGAAAGCCATAAATTTGCCTTTTCCTCTTAAACAAGCGACTTTTGTTTACCTTTCATCTCTCCTGTGATTATTCACCTGAAAGGGAAAAGTCAGAATGTGACAAACTACCTCACCGAGGGAGGCCCTCTCGACGAGGCACACATTTTGGCAGAGCAGTGAACCTCCTCACGTCTGGCTTTCTGTCTCCCCTCCTCCTCTCTTTCCGACCTAGAAGCGACCCACAACAGTCGTCTAACAGCTAGATATTAATTCACTTATTAGGTCAACAGAGGCACAGTTTATTTTTAGGGAACCTGGCAATCTGCCTCCTCCCCCCCTCCCTCCCCTTCGTCCGGTTCAGGAACCGAACTCGGTTTTTGCAGTTGTGAACTAGATGCATTCTACAGACAACGAGGCTAGAGAGAGAGAGACGGGGGGCGGGGGGGCGGTTGGCAGGAGGGGGACGGCTGATGGTCATGTTTGGTTAAACAACTGAGTTAATTTTATATAAACAGCTGATGGTCACTTTTCGTTAAACAGCTGATTTCATAGACATCAAGAACCAATGTCTTATAAACCTCTTGTCCCTTTACACTTCTTTGCTTTGTGGGCCACTTTTTTTGGGAGGGAGGGGACCCTCTCTTCCTCCTCTCCCTGCCCTCACCTCCTCCCCTCTCCCTTGAAGGGTAACGAGTGTCATAACAATCTTCCCAAGTGTCAGTCTCCATTCTTAAGCCTCGTAACTTCATTTCCTTCAGTCTCATTCTGTCAAGAGTCGACATTCCCTTTAATGCTCGTTTTCTATTTATTTATTTTTTCTTTTTTATGAAAAGGAGAATCTTTTTATCAACTCTGACAGATCTTTTTGCCAAGAGGATCATTAGCTCCTAAGGTTTGTCAGCTTTATGGTGCTTTGGATCATTATCTGGTTGCATTTTGTTTGCATATTTTGTATCTCTCTCTCTCTCTCTCTCTCTCTCTCTCTCTCTCTCTCTCTCTCTCTCTCTCTCTCTCTCTCTCTCTCATTTAGTTTTGTGTTTGGATAATTCCAAACCGAATGTCTTGTGAAGATTTGATCAGCGTTTCCCTTCGTCTTTGAAAGGTGAATTTTTAGCACCAGATTGAAAAGGAAGTGCCATCTCCCCTTCTTAGTATTCTCCTTGTGGAAAACTGAATGATGTGTATATATCCTTCAGAGAGAATTAGCTGTGCATGAAATGTATCCCTCGTTCGTATGAGAACAGGCAATTATTCTGGTATCCTGAGAGGGACGAATTGCAATATACCTGGGCTATAATTAGGGAGCAAAGGCTAATATATATAGAAGAGAATTCCCAGAGTGATGAAAGACAATGTATTTGGGAATCCTCATCCTAGAACAGAATAGGGAAAGCAATCTAAGATTCTTAAATTCTGTTGTGTGCTTGACCCTAATTAGCCTGTCTGTCCTCAGAATAAATAAATAAATAAATAAAAATTATGAATTTAAATACCACTCAAACTTTATCTATATATCCGACAGAAATTGTCATGACTATAATCGAGAATATATTAAATCGTCCAATGTTTTCATATTTAGTCCAAAGGCAGCTTCCTATCGACCCAGCATCTTATAGAGCAAGACATCCCTCAAATTCCCCAATATTTCCGCCTCGAGAGAGAGGGAGTAGGGTGTGGGCTGGGTAGGGGGATGGTAGGAGGGAGGGAGAAGGGAAGGAGTGGGGGTTTTAAAAAAACTCACCATGGAAGGCGGTGGACATGCTGTCAGCACTTTCAGCTGAGGGGTCGGGTGTTACTGCTGACAGCAACGAGGCACCCAGGAGGAGCTCCTGATTAGGAGCCATGTGGAAGGGACGGCTTCTGCCTCCAAGTGGAATGAAAATGCTACAGTATTTTGGAAGACAGGAATTAATTGCACGAGGAAGTGAGTTTTCTGGGGGCTGGGGAATGGGTGGGTCCTGGAAAAGGAGGAGTGGACCCTGGAAAAAGAGGGATGGGTTATGGAAAAGTTGGGGTTAGTCCTGGAAAAGGAGGGTGGGTCATGGAGAAGAAGGCACTGTTGTTGGCAAAAGAGGGACAGTTCCTTGAAGAGGAGAGGTTGGTCATGGAAAAGACGGAGTGGATCCTGGAAAATAAAGGGTGGATCCTGGAAAAAGTGTGTTTCCTGGAAAGGTTGGGTAGGTCCTGGAAAAGAAAGGGTAGGTCATTGAAAGGGATGGGTTGTCCTAGAAAAGGAGGGGTGGACCCGGGAAAGGAGTGGTGAGTCCTGGGAGAGGAACGTTGTGCCCTGGAAAAGGCAGGGTGGGTCCTAGAAAAGAAGGGGTTGGTCCTGGAAATGAGAGGTGTGTCTTGGAAAAGGAGGTATGGGTCCTGGAAAAGATGGACTGACAGCTTATTATACGGACTTAAATAAACTCAGAGTACTTCCACACTACAGTGAAACATGTCATAAACATACATCTGTAACTTGTTACACATCACAAATATGGTGAATACAAGTCGTCGACCTAGTGGTAGCCCTAACCAGTTCTTGATACGATTATCCAGCACATGCCAAAGGCTAATTCTCCACTTGCGGTCGCTGACTGAAATGTTTAACACTAGGTCTAGGGTCTGTCTGCAAAATGAAGCTAATGTCTGCCTCTAAAAAATAGTGGCCATTTACGCTTTTCCCTCCTCTTCCCTTCATCTCAGTGACAGCAAGCCTAGTTTAATTTGAGGAAAGTGTTTTACATCTGGTAACTCCTTTCCAGAGTGCGTCCATGTGTGTAGATCTACCATTATTTCCTCTGTTATTTGGAAGTTGTTCTACTTATGAATCTCCTCGAACACGAAGGCCTCGTGGTGGCCCTCAAAGGCCCCAGAAGGCCCATAACGGCCACTTTATTCGACGTCATCCGCTATTTTGTCTTCGGAGGAAAGACACCGAGGATTTCGTGGGCTCTGTCCCAAAGGAAGTGGACCACAATTTCTTATGTATGAGGCAGATGCCCTGGGGATGTTTATAAAGTGTGTTTATGTGTTTGTTTGTTTGTTTTTCGCTGCCGAGTGGAAGAAGGTCATTTCAGAAATCATTCTCAGTATTAGGTAACGTTATAACGTATCTTATTTAATTAAGTTCCTGCATCAGTAAGCACACTGATTTTGTTCTTTGTTTATGCACGCAAGGAACTTTGTGTGTCAGTGCTTGACGTTGAACTCTACATAATGTTGTAATGGGTGCGGCGGTCGAGACATGATTTTGTAAATTCTTCTTAATGAATGATTTGGTAACATATGTATTTGTTTAATTCCAGGTAAGATTTACTGACGATGACAAACTTCCTTTTCCTCTTTTCTCAGTTAATATTCCTCTTAAATTATCTAATTCAACAAAGCTAATTAAGACTTAGTACCTTCGTTTTTAACTGAATCTGGTCAGCAGTTAGTAATCTCACAGTAGTATATTTTTATTAGGGTCCTTCCTTCAGTCTTGCTGTCCAACTTCTCTAACTATTGCTATTTAGTACAACTGTGGAGTTTTCTCCCAGTTCCACCTTTACACCCTTGTACTTCATCTCCTTTATTTATTTTGTGGGTCTCTTTATCTTGCTGTCTAACCACTCCAACCCCCTCTTTCCACTGCCTGAAGCGGTGAGTGGCCGAATGTGTTCCCCAGTGCTTGGCTATTTAGCCTAAAATTTCATCAATCATAAACTCTTTGGGTTTTATGCCGGTTTAGGAGGGTCCTCAGAATGCAGGAGCAGTGATATGGAAGGACATTAAAATATCCTTCGCTTGACGCTGCGTCTCTGTTGATGTTTGTTCTTCCTCGTCGTCAAAGGCTCCAGGAGTCATGGACCCTGGAATCCTGGAATCCCAACCTCCCGTTTGTATGCAAAGACTTATGTAAATAATTAGTAGCATCTGCACTCATGTTTGCTTTGAAGCAGCGGGCAGGGAGGAATGTAAATATCTTCACACACACACACACACACGCATAAACATAAGCACGTGAGTCAGATGTTTATCTTTTAGAGAAAGGTGAAAACGCCTCGTGTCGACTGGAATATTATTGTCTCTGAGGATGATTCAAAGGAATGACGCATCTTTTGTGCATAACGGTATTCAAACAAGCAAAGGTATTCCATGGATTAAGCTCAGTTCCAGGATTCTAGTCCGGGCGTTAGCGTCATCATGCTGTGATGTAAGTTCTGAGCTCTGAGAGGTTGGCAACCGGTGTGGCTAACACCCATTTCTTCGTCATAAAAAAGGGGTGGGGGGTGCCGATTAGGGATGTCTGTAAAACTTGCAACAGACCTGAAGGGGTCAGATGCAAGCGGTGATTTGGTCAGTGGGAGTTTAACCAGAGGAATTTTCATCCTTTACCTATTATAATATGACGAGAGTGACGTCATTCGCTGTACGAGTATTTGTTCGAGGGCAGGGAAGGTGTGACGTCATCGTGTGTCCTCCGTCTTCTGTTTCCTCAGAGACAAACCTCGTCTTCACATCCTGTTCCTGGACTGCACAACGAAATGGTGTCGCTAATTGAGGCCTTGCGTGAATCTTTAATCCTGTAAAAATATTTTGGTTTTCATTCAACAGATTACTCGCTCAAGTATTTTGTGACTTTCGTTATTTCGTTAAAATCTTGCGAATTTATTTAGTTCATGTGAATGTTATTCTCCTTAAAAATTTCATTTCGTATCCAGAGTCTTCAGTGGGAAATATCTACCATTACTTTTATTAGCATTTTTTTCAACCGATGAAAAATGTGTGATCCTATTAGACTCCTTGGTCCCCAAAATAGAATTTACTTGGTACCGCTCTCTCTCTCTCTCTCTCTCTCTCTCTCTCTCTCTCTCTCTCTCTCTCTCTCTCTCTCTGTTATTAAGGCAAAATTTTTAGATAGGTTCTGGTGCTTTTTTTTTCCATGAAAGGTCGGCCATGATCCACAGATCATATTATATTTGAGGCTTGGAAAAAACGAATCAAATACTTTTGTTTTGTTGTTAAAGGAATTGGAATGGGGTCATTTTATGTATGAAGGTTTTCTGTCCTAACTTGCATGTACAAAGTAGCTGCTGCGAAAGCATTATTATTATTATTATTATTATTATTATTATTATTATTATTATTATTATTATTATTATTATTTTTATTCATGTTTGTTGTCGACACTAGACATTGGGAGTTGCAGTATTAAGTTTTTTATTCATTTATTTATTTAAGTTTTTTATCTATTAAAAAATACCATATTTTTCCTGCAACGAATTGGAGTTTTAGCGGTGACTTTTTTTTTTTTTAAGAATTATTAAGTCATCTTTAGGATACTTAACTTACACGTAACTTGAGCAAATTACTGGGTTGCCTTTTTTCCCCAAAACCCTATTGACATAGTTATATCTTTTAAAGATGCGTTCTTACTTATTTACTTATTTATTTATTTATTTGTTACGCATTTTTGA
>JANJGK010004818.1:5000-55523 GCA_039081455.1 Macrobrachium rosenbergii
AGTGCTCTTACATGTTTTTTTTTAATGTTTCAAAAAGTACTGTGAATTCAGTGAATTACAGTTTTGCTGTAATATCAAATATATTACAGCAGTAATGAAGAAGCCGACCACCACATAGGGCTTTTGTCTTCCTCAAATCTCTGCTCGTCCACAGCTAAGTAGGCTGTGAGTCGTCAAAGCCTTCTTTGAGGCCACAGGTCAGCTGAACAAAAATGTAAAACTGTAATTCAGTAATACTACTAATAATAATAATAATAATATTGCTAAGAAATTCACAGTCTCATGAAAAACAGTTTGTGTAATAGAAATCCACAATTATATCGTAAACTATATTACTATGCAAAATACAAAAGCAAAGAATTTCGAAAACCTGAACAGTGTTTTTTAACACAAACACTGATTCGGAACACCTGAGTAATATAGTTTACTATATAATTGTACATTTGTATTAAGCAAAATAAAAATAATAATAATATTTACAATACTCTTCTGACCACAATTACAATATATGTAAACACATACCACCCTGGAATATTTCATAAACACACAAAATTGAAATTACATCTAAAACAAATCTCCAGTTCCCTGTTGATTCAGGTAAAGAATAAACCTCATAGCTAAATTATTATTATTATTATTAATATAAAATATTACTCAAAAGATGAATCCTATTCATATGGAAAAATCCCACCAAAGGGGCCACTGACTTGAAATTCCAGAAGCTTCCAAAGATTATTGTGTTGTTCATTTGGAAGAAGTCAGAAGTAAAAGGAAATGCAGAAATGGCAGCTCCCACTTATTAAAAAAGGAAAAATAAATTCATAAATAGATAAAAATGTATTAAAATGCCAGGAGAATAGTTTTAGGGAAGTAATGCATTGCATCTTGACTCGAACTCATCAAGTTCCGATTGAACGACATTCTCTAGAGGGAGGCTTCTGCAGGTTAATGATTACCCTGTGGCAAAGTTGTATGGGATAGGAGTTCTATCTTCTCTACTACTAAATAGTTTTACTACTTTTACTGATCTCCAAATAAGATGTGAAGACTAGATCAAAATAAAGTTTTAAAACGTTAAAATGATGATTTTGGTGTCATAGTAAAGCTTAATACTTGCAGTTTATAAATGTAGCTTCACAAAAGGAATATAACAAGTCCCATACTTTAAAATAACAAGGCAAAGTTGGCTTTCAATCTTCTATTGATGACTCATACTGGTATGTCATTGAGGTCAATTTTCAGCCAACTTTGCACATCTTTTTCATTTATGGTATATAAGTTTTATTCTTTTATGAACATGGCAAAATAATGTACAAGTATTCAGCTTTATAATGACACTAAAATCAGCCTCTTACTGTGAAAAGTCACTGTGCACAGCGTGATCCCAGAAAAGCAGCGTACTGGCTATAAGCAGTACGCTCCTTGTATGAGGCTTACTTTACTCACAACGACGTAACCCGGGGACTGCCTGTACTGCAACAATAGCTAATACAAATCGAGAAAATAATGAAAATTACGGATCAGATGACCCAAACTTTGTGACAAAAGTCAAGCAAACCAGGGGAATTCTGTTACAGAAAATAATCCTCCCAAAAGACCTCGAACGGCAGCAGAGAGGCAGCACATTCAGAGGCAGAATCATCCACTTCTTACACTTTGTGCTGACGAGTGCAGGCGAAGATGTACAACACAATTGACAGAAATGAGAGGCAAAATCCACAAAGAGAATTGGAACATCACTTACGACACACAACCGGGAAATCTTATTCCTTTCTCAATAAATCAGGAAATGAAATACAGGTCTGCCGGACATTCTTCGTACGAACTCTTGGATACAGCGGCAATAGCCGTTGTCGACGTGGTGAAAAATTCTGAAGATTCTGTTAGAAGGACGAACAAAGCACAGCCTGACGTGAGGGGTCGATGCATCCCCGCAAATAGGAAAGATCATTCAATAATAATGGAAAGACGTTCGTCAGGCCTGTAATGAAGATAATTCAAAGTTCTCTTGCTTCCAATGATTACAGGACTGAAAAGCCGCATCTCTGTACCTCGACTGATTGTATTCAACGAAACAATTGCCACCGTGAGGGAAAAAGACATTAAAGAAGGAAAAGATTGTAAAGTATATAAGATAAACATTATGCTATGGTACGGGATGAATCAACTTATTAAAAAGCAAAGAGATGCACAGGATTTTCTTTTCTGAAAACCAAATTAATATATAGTATTAACCTCAAATATCTGACACCAGGCCACAGATTCATGGCTGCGGACGGCACCCACAGCCATATTGAAAAGACCTGAAATGACTGGAGGTGCTGGGCATCAATGGCAGGGAATATTTCTTTAATAATCCACCAACAAACATGGAGGTGCTGGGCATCAATGGCAGGGAATATTTCTTTAATAATCCACCAACAAACAATCACAAATCAACTGTAGATGTCAAGTTTGAGAAGGGAGTCATTAGATTTCAGCACAAGGCCTCTTTCAAAGAGCTTCAATATAAGTTTCGTAATTTTGCAAAAAAAGACAGCTAAAATACCACGTGATCTCCTAATGACTCCCCTGAAAAATTGTCCCAGGGGAATATCTTCTATAAAGAAAAACATAATTGACAAGCTAGTTTGCAAAATGCCCCCAAACCGAAGAGAATTCTGGGTCAACATGCCACATAACGAATCGAGCACAGATCTGCTATTGAATTATGTTGACCCAAAATCCATATGGATTTTCTTGATAAGTGGATGAATATTTTTCAATTAACAATTGCATTAAATAGATGTATTTTTCCTATCCCGAAAACAATACTTTTACCTTCTAAATTCCATACTTTTTTTGTTAATGTACATTCTGCCAAATATTTTTATAAAATAATTACAGCAAAGGATTACAAGGCATCATGTCCACATTTTAGCAGAAGTTAGTGTGATATTATTATTAATTTGGCAATTTTATGCAAGATTTGTGGAAATCTAGTGGCTTAAATCAAGAGTCGAGATGTCAGTCTACAGATATGCAAAATTACACAGCACTGACACAAGTAGGACATACTAGTAAAATTCAGTGTTAAAATATGAACATAAAAAATGAATAATTTATCAGATAGAACCAACAAAAAGTAAATATATATTAAACTTTTATATTTAAAATATATACTTAGCATATAAAATAAATATGACTCAAATCTTTATTAAATATACACTGACATCGTATTTCATTAAAATGACCAGATTCTTTCAGAGAACCCATAAGGTTATCTACCTCAAAGTCACCATTTAAAACTTCTAAAATCGTCTTCCCAGTTAGTAAGTACTGTGTCCTAAGGCGATGAGATTTAGGACAGCGCACCAGCATGTGTTCAACAGATAGCTGACCACCACAGTGAGCACAAACTGGGGCACTGGTTCCCTCAAAAATATAGCTATGGGTGAAGCAGGTAAGTCCAACATGAAACCTTTTCCTTCTGAACAAAATACAGAACTGTGATAAGCATGTAATGCAAAATAATTTCCTTCCACAACAAACACATCTTAAATCGTGGAATCGCCTTAATCGAACACTTTCTGAGTGTATGGGCACAGCACATTGAAACACATGAACACAGTTGCTATAACATCTACAGATACATAATTGTAATAACCATAATGGCCTCTTCGCTTCTCTAATTCTTCACACCTTCTGGATGTCCCTGACGGTGCAAAGCCTTACGTCCAAATGCAAGAATATCAAGTACAGTAATTCTGATGTCCATGGTAGGATTTCAATGGACATCCAGAGTACAAGAACAAGGTCACATTGCCAACCTGACCTTTGGTACCATGACCTCGTTCTGATATTCTGGACGCAGTTTTGCATTCTGCTACGGACATCAGAATTACTTCACTCTTGCATTTGGATCTATATAAATGACTACAATACAGATGTGATACCAAAGGCTTATGGGTAGGACAAATTGCCCAAAATTGACCAAATTTCACAAATTTGAGGCATTTTTGACAATTCGATGGCCCCAAAATTTAATAAAACTCATTATAGAGGCATTAATTCAACAAAAAACTCAAAAATGTGAACCAACTTGACCTAACCTGACCCAGAATCCACCAATTTTCATGAATTTTGGGCATTTTTTGTCAATTTAATCTCCCATAAAATAGCACAACCTTCCATTTTGCCCAATTTAGTCACAGTGGTCACAAAATGTGACCACTATGACCACAAGTCTATTATTGTGAGATGAGAATCCTAACTAAGTGGTCTGGTTAAACTCTCTTTTATAATTCTATACAAATGCCTGGCCCGGAGAGAATACACTTTAAAATACCAAACATTCATTTTGAATGACTCTTTTCTAACATTCTACAATATTCCAAATACTATTAATTGATGAATACAAAGTAAGATTTTCATCAGCTATATAATTATGCACTGCAAATAAAATAACTAAAGTTTCAACTTATCACAAGGCTTATAAAGATATGCCAACTGGGCACTGAATTGTGAACTCAGTTCTTTCAATTATAACAATATAACAAGTGAACATCAATCACTGACTTGCAAAAGCAACTTTCCACACTCTAAAATATTCATATACAAATTGGGATTACAGAACAGCACAAAAATACCATAATAATTATAAAAAATGTACAGTACACAGCACTTACAAAAACACTTGAAAAAACCAAATTACAAGGGCAATTGTACATAATACTTTATATTAGTTTCACAGACAATTTCAAACTTGAAAGTCCTGCATTGGAAACAGCAGTATATGCAAGAACACCATCTCAGAGTTATACAAAAAGACCATTTCAGAGTTTAACAGGCAAATGAACAAGAGATTTTTCTATTCTAGATGGAATCTCGATGCTGGTACTCCACCAAGTGAGGTTACAGTGCACTGGGGAACATAGACACACGAGAAGTAGAGGAAACAGTGACATAATTAGACCACTAGAAGGTCTTCGCAGCTTTACCTCAGCAGTACAATAACGTCGTACCAATCACCATCAGCACAATGCTTAATATCTGGAACAAAGAAATTGTGTAAATATACAGAGCACTCAAGATAAAATCACAAACAAAAACAGACTTAAAACTGAGGAATTTAAAGATGGAGTCTGACAAATTTTTAGAGAAGGCTCTCTCAACTTTTCAAGAGACTACACCATAAAAACAACAAATAATTCAAACTTGGCCATCATCTTCCAAGGTCACACAAGGGGAAAACGATACATTCAACTAACAGGCAAGGATAACTCTATTTAGCAGTCTACTTAACAAAGGTACAGAAGTTTCAGATCACTGAGTCATGATTCTAGACAATGACGAGAGGGTCATGCTTCTAGACAACGACAGGGCTTGGTCAAAGGACTTGGTCAAAGATTTGTTGATAAACCAGAGGTCACAATTAGAACAAGGTCATGATAAAGAATTTGAAGCAAGGAAAAATAATTGAGGGCCAAAGAGACACGCCACAGAATAGATTCCAGTCTACAGAAGTACCCAAACTGTATGCAGAAATGCAATAAACTGATTGCTGATTGGTCACTCAGACCCCATTATTCATAAACTGCATAAATTTTCAATGAAAGTTTCAAGTCTGGGCAACCACGGGTACTTTTACGGAGCTAAAAATGACCCTCCGTTCTGCCGTGCGATTTCCCACAAGTCTGTGCTTCTCCCAGCAATCTCTATTTGCCTTTTTGTTACACTTATTGCTTTCAGTTATTCCTCTTTCTGCCTTTATGTGATAATGTTTGACTGCAAGGTACAGGAAGGCTAATGCAATGTTAGTTAGTTATAAATGATTTGTTTAACCAGACCTCTGAACCCTTTTAGGGTTCTTCTCGGGCTGGAAGGATAATGAAATGGTAGTATACAGCAATGCTGAAGCATTTTCAAGGGGCATTCACTGCTCCAGTAATCCTGGAATACTGAAATACTGAACAAGCCCACCAAAGGGGCCACTGACTTGAAACTTGAGCTTACAAAGAGTATGGCGCTCATTAGGAAGTACGAGAAGATAAAGGCAAATACAGAATGAAGAGATCTCACTTGTTAAACATAAAAAATAAATTAATAAATCAATAAAAATGTATTAAAATGCAAGTTCAATTGCACGACACCCTCGGGGAGCCTGTTCCACGACCTCTGGAACTGACACAATTTTAATTTGAGGCCCTGTTTGTTTGTATCTCTGGATGTTTGTAAGTAGGGTGGTGTCTGTACACGAGTACAAACGCTGACCAGAAACTATTTGCGTATTGTTACATGAACCCAGCAAAGGACTGGGGCAATGTTACCAAAGACACAGATAACAAACCAGAAAGATAATACACATGAGTTCAAAAGACCATGTTAGTGCAAAGTGCAGTTGCTTGCAAGATGAAAATGAGTTATGAAAATGAGCCAAAAATCTTAGTTCTTGTTGGGTTAGCCCACTGAAGTCTTATTCAAATTATAAATTATATGATTTTGTAAACCTTTACATTTACTTGGACTAAAACTACTGTTTTTATAACGTAAAACAAGTTTTTCTTATAAAACTAATCAATCATATTAGGCCTATTAATTATTATGTTTATGATTAACTACACTAAAACTACTGCCTTTATATCGTAAACAAGTTTTTCATATAAAACTTATCAATCACATTACGCCTATCATTGTGTCTATCAGACTGAGATAACAGGCTTAATATGCCCAATGGTTGAAAAACCAGCCATCATTTCTTGAAGGAAGGCTGAAGTCATGAGACTTTTTTGAGAAAGACTTCCACATTTCTTGAAGCTGCCAATCAAATGGAATGGAATGGAATATAAAATTTAGGCCAAAGGCCAAGGACTGGGACATACAAGGTCATTCAGTGCTTCAAGGAAAACCGAGAGCGAAGAGGTTTGAAAGGTGTGACAAGAGGAACACCTTCTGCAGGAGAGAGTTCAAAGCCACCAGGCTGCTTCTTCTTCAGCAGGCAGGACCAAGATGCCCCTCAAGCCTGAAGATACTTTAATGAGGTTCTGCAGTTCCTGTGACGTCTCTGAAAAGTAATTACTTTGGGAAAACATTTGGTCGCGAAGATGGCGAATGAGGGCACAGACCTGTTGCAGTTTATTTCAGAGAAAGTGCCCATCAGTTTGGAAAAAGCAATTGTGAATACTTGGAATATTGTAAATAAAACGGCAAAAGTTGACATAGCCACTTGATAACGGTTTTAGAGCAGAGAGTTTTAGATACAGACAGATACAGCGAAAAGGTTCCAGTCTGATCAAAAAGAGACAACGTAAGATAACTCTAACCGTAATTAGAGGAAAGCAAGGTGACAGATAAAGACTGACATCTTTCACGGAAATGCATCAGAGGCCAAGATCACAATGGTTGCCATCACTCAACCCACCCTGATTTTACTGATCATAATCTCTATCTGCAGAGCAGGCACAATGAGCAATTAACACTGTAGAGTCACATATCCATACAAAAGGGACTAATGCAACAACACAATTCTCTTTGACGGAGGTCCTCTGAATGTGTCGATATTGCAACCAGCACCTTGCAAAATGCAAGACTGGAGAAGACCTCTTTGACAGAGGTCCTCTGAACGTGTCGATATTGCAACCAGTCATCTAGCAAATTGCAAGACTGACAAAGACCTCTTTGACGGAGGCCCTCTGAATGTGTCGATATTGCAACCAGCCATCTTGCAAAATGCAAGACTGGTGAAGACCTTAAGATCCTGGTAGGTAGACCAGCAGAGGAAGGTGCTTAGCAAACAGAAAGAGTACGGCTGTATTCCTATAGTCCCTGGAGAGGATTCCTTGTTGGAATGGAATGGAATATATGAAATCTGGGCCAAAGGCCAAGTGTTGAGACCTACGACGAGGTCATTCAAGGCAGAAAGGCAAACTGAGGAGAATAAAAAGGGTTGAGAAGCGTAACAGGAAGAGGAAAACCTTTCGCATTTGAAGCACTATGAAAGACTTGTCAGGAGACGGTCGAGGAAAGTAAGATGGGAGAGGGAGAATGCGAGTGGAGGTACAGTCAAAGGAATGAATAAATAGATAAAAATGTATTAAAATACCAGGAGAACAGCATTAGGGTAGCAATGCATTGCATCTTCGCTTGAACTTCTGAAGTTCCAACTGCATGACATCCTCGGAAGGGAGACTGTTCCATAGTCCAACAGTGCGAGGAATAAAGGACCTCAGGAACTGAGAAGTTCTACAGCGAGGTACATTTACTGCATATTGGTGCTTCTGCTGTCCTGAACAGAAAACATACCCTGTGCAAATGGCACAAGCCTTCAGAATAGAAAAAGTCAGGCTTCGTACAGTGCTTTCATAAAAGTTAGTTCCTCACAGGTCACAATAAATTGCAGATGCATCTGAAATAAAGGTGTCAATTTGGACGACTGAAGACAAGAATATATTGGTGACGGAAAGAAGAATACTAGAGATAATTCCGCCTGCAAAAAAATAGGACTAGGGTATTTAAAAGGACAAGGACACCACAAGACCCTGGGATCAGCCCTCTGTCTAATGAAAAAAAGTGGTTGAGATAAGAGAGGAAAGGAGGTAAATTAATTAGGAAAATAAAGGGAGAAGAATGAGAAAAGAGGTTTGGTTTATGGGTAGAGTGGTCGGTGGTGTTGTGAGGACTGTAACTGGCCAGAGGTATGAATGGTGACATGGTCTTATAGTAATTATTACAGGAAACAGGGTAAATGGGGAAGAAGAGATAGAATGGAATGTGAGTGCTTGGGGAGGTGTTGAAGCAGAACGATTAGGAAGGGAACGGGTACAGACAGGAATGGGGAGGAAGAGGGACTTTTGATAATGACAAGTCAGGTGAGTAAATCAAGCCATGAATAAGCAACTACTTGTACCCTGTCCATTACAGGTTGATTACCGAAGAGAAGGCGGAGGACAGGAGTCAAGACGACAGGAACCAGGACGAAGGAAACTGATCCTTAAGAGGATGTCTGGCTTTTAATAAGAGGGTCGTGTTCAGCTCCGTTGCAGTGCTTGAGGTCGAAGTCAGGTGTGGAGATCTGAAAAATACTATCAAATGTAAAAGAGGAATAATAATAATAATAATAATAATAATAATAATAATAATAATAATAATAATAATAATAATAATAGGAGAACTACTGATTTCCTGACTACCTTCGTAAACAAAGAAAACAATAAAGTAGCATTTAAATCAATATTTAATGATAATAATAATTGAATAATAATTAAATAAATAATTATATACAAACTAAATAACTAATTATTTAAATCACAATTAAATAACACCTTGAAAATGGCCTCCAGTTCCTCATTAAAGGTATAATTGATAGATTTGTAAACCCTTGTAATTAACTGGTTAATTATTTTATTGATTAGACTAAAAATGTATTATTATTATTATTATTATTATTATTATTATTATTATTATTATTATATTATTAATTCTTATATTTTTATATTTTTAATATTATTATTATTATTATTATTATTACTATTATTATTATTATTATTATTATTATTATTATTATTATTATTATTAGGGCAATTTAATGAGTAGGTGTCTAGTGAATGTTTAGGGCTTAGTGAATGTTACTGAATGTTTAGTGTGTAAGTATTTAGTGAATGTTTAGTGAGTGTTTAGGGTTTAGTGAATGTTTTGTGAATGTTAGGGAATGTTTAGTGTGTAAGTATTCAGTGAATGTTTAGTGAGTGTTTTGTGAATGTTAGTGAATGTTTAGTGTGTAAGCATTCAGTGAATGTTTAGTGAGTGTTTAGGGTTTAGTGAATGTTTAGTGTAAGTATTCAGTGAATGTTTAGTGAGTGTTTTGTGAATGTTAGTGAATGTTTAGTGTGAAAGTATTCAGTGAATGTTTAGTGAATATTTTGTGAATGTTTAGTGTGTGAGTATTCAGTGAATGTTTGGTGAATGTTAGTGAATGTTTAGAGTGTAAATATACCGTGAATGTTTAGTAAGTATTTAGTGAATGTTTACTTTGTAAGAATTCAGTGAATGATTGGTGAATGTTAGTGAATGTTTAGTGTGTAAGTATTCAGTGAATATTAGTGAATGTTTAGTGTGTAAGTATTCAGTGAATATTAGTGAATGTTTAGTGTGTAAGTATTCAGTGAATATTAGTGAATGTTTAGTGTGTAAGTATTCAGTGAATGTTAGTGAATGTTTAGTGTGTAAGTATTCAGTGAATATTAGTGAATGTTTAGTGTGTAAGTATTCAGTGAATGTCTTGTGAATGTTAGTGAATGTTTACTGTGTAAGTATTCAGTGAATGTTTGGTGAATGTTAGTGAATGTTTAGTGTGTAAGTATTCAGTGAATGTTTAGTGCGTAAGTATTCAGTGAATGTTTTGTGAATGTTAGTGAATGTTTACTGTGTAAGTATTCAGTGAATGTTAGTGAATGTTTACTGTGTAAGTATTCAGTGAATGTTAGTGAATGTTTACTGTGTAAGTATTCAGTGAATGTTAGTGAATGTTTACTGTGTAAGTATTCAGTGAATGTTAGTGAATGTTTTGTTTGTAAGTATTCCATGAATATTAGTGAATGTTTAGTGTGAAAGTATTCTGTGAATGTTTACTGAGTGATGGGGTACAGTGAGTATTTAGTGAGTCTTTAGTGTTATTGAGTGTGAGTGTTTAGTGAGTGTGAGCGTACAGTAAGAATGAGTGCTTGGTGAGTGTGAGTGTTAGTAAGTGTATGTGTTTAGTGACAGTGTATTACTGTTTAGTCAGTGTTCAGTGACTGTGTATTACTGTTTAGTCAGTGTTCAGTGACTGTGTATTACTGTTTAGTCAGTGTTCAGTGACTGTGTATTACTGTTTAGTCAGTGTTCAGTGACTGTGTATTACTGTTTAGTCAGTGTTCAGTGACTGTGTATTACTGTTTAGTCAGTGTTCAGTGACTGTGTATTACTGTTTAGTCAGTGTTCAGTGACTGTGTATTACTGTTTAGTCAGTGTTCAGTGACTGTGTATTACTGTTTAGTCAGTGTTCAGTGACTGTGTATTACTGTTTAGTCAGTGTTCAGTGACTGTGTATTACTGTTTAGTCAGTGTTCAGTGACTGTGTATTACTGTTTAGTCAGTGTTCAGTGACTGTGTATTACTGTTTAGTCAGTGTTCAGTGACTGTGTATTACTGTTTAGTCAGTGTTCAGTGACTGTGTATTACTGTTTAGTCAGTGTTCAGTGACTGTGTATTACTGTTTAGTCAGTGTTCAGTGACTGTGTATTACTGTTTAGTCAGTGTTCAGTGACTGTGTATTACTGTTTAGTCAGTGTTCAGTGACTGTGTATTACTGTTTAGTCAGTGTTCAGTGACTGTGTATTACTGTTTAGTCAGTGTTCAGTGACTGTGTATTACTGCTTAGTCAGTGTTCAGTGACTGTGTATTACTGTTTAGTCAGTGTTCAGTGACTGTGTATTACTGTTTAGTCAGTGTTCAGTGACTGTGTATTACTGTTTAGTCAGTGTTCAGTGACTGTGTATTACTGTTTAGTCAGTGTTCAGTGACTGTGTATTACTGTTTAGTCAGTGTTCAGTGACTGTGTATTACTGTTTAGTCAGTGTTCAGTGACTGTGTATTACTGTTTAGTCAGTGTTCAGTGACTGTGTATTACTGCTTAGTCAGTGTTCAGTGACTGTGTATTACTGTTTAGTCAGTGTTCAGTGACTGTGTATTACTGTTTAGTCAGTGTTCAGTGACTGTGTATTACTGTTTAGTCAGTGTTCAGTGACTGTGTATTACTGTTTAGTCAGTGTTCAGTGACTGTGTATTACTGTTTAGTCAGTGTTCAGTGACTGTGTATTACTGTTTAGTCAGTGTTCAGTGACTGTGTATTACTGTTTAGTCAGTGTTCAGTGACTGTGTATTACTGTTTAGTCAGTGTTCAGTGACTGTGTATTACTGTTTAGTCAGTGTTCAGTGACTGTGTATTACTGTTTAGTCAGTGTTCAGTGACTGTGTATTACTGTTTAGTCAGTGTTCAGTGACTGTGTATTACTGTTTAGTCAGTGTTCAGTGACTGTGTATTACTGCTTAGTCAGTGTTCAGTGACTGTGTATTACTGCTTAGTCAGTGTTCAGTGACTGTGTATTACTGTTTAGTCAGTGTTCAGTGACTGTGTATTACTGCTTAGTCAGTGTTCAGTGACTGTGTATTACTGCTTAGTCAGTGTTCAGTGACTGTGTATTACTGCTTAGTCAGTGTTCAGTGACTGTGTATTACTGTTTAGTTAGTGTTCAGTATCTGTATTACTGTTTAGTTAGTGCTTAGTGACTGTGTATTACTGTTTAGTTAGTGTTTAGTGACTGTGTATTACTGTTTAGTTAGTGTTCAGTATCTGTATTACTGTTTAGTCAGTGTTCAGTGACTGTGTATTACTGCTTAGTCAGTGTTCAGTGACTGTGTATTACTGTTTAGTCAGTGTTCAGTGACTGTGTATTACTGCTTAGTCAGTGTTCAGTGACTGTGTATTACTGTTTAGTTAGTGTTCAGTATCTGTATTACTGTTTAGTTAGTGTTCAGTGACTGTGTATTACTGTTTAGTTAGTGTTTAGTGACTGTGTATTACTGTTTAGTTAGTGTTCAGTATCTGTATTACTGTTTAGTTAGTGCTTAGTGACTGTGTATTACTGTTTAGTTAGTGCTTAGTGACTGTGTATTACTGTTTAGTTAGTGTTCAGTATCTGTATTACTGTTTAGTTAGTGTTTAGTGACTGTGTATTACTGTTTAGTTAGTGTTCAGTATCTGTATTACTGTTTAGTCAGTGTTCAGTGACTGTGTATTACTGCTTAGTCAGTGTTCAGTGACTGTGTATTACTGTTTAGTCAGTGTTCAGTGACTGTGTATTACTGTTTAGTCAGTGTTCAGTGACTGTGTATTACTGTTTAGTCAGTGTTCAGTGACTGTGTATTACTGTTTAGTCAGTGTTCAGTGACTGTGTATTACTGTTTAGTCAGTGTTCAGTGACTGTGTATTACTGTTTAGTCAGTGTTCAGTGACTGTGTATTACTGTTTAGTCAGTGTTTAGCGGCTGTGTATTACTGTTTAGTCAGTGTTCAGTGACTGTGTATTACTGTTTAGTCAGTGTTCAGTGACTGTGTATTACTGTTTAGTCAGTGTTCAGTGACTGTGTATTACTGTTTAGTCAGTGTTCAGTGACTGTGTATTACTGTTTAGTCAGTGTTCAGTGACTGTGTATTACTGTTTAGTCAGTGTTCAGTGACTGTGTATTACTGTTTAGTCAGTGTTCAGTGACTGTGTATTACTGTTTAGTCAGTGTTCAGTGACTGTGTATTACTGTTTAGTCAGTGTTCAGTGACTGTGTATTACTGTTTAGTCAGTGTTCAGTGACTGTGTATTACTGTTTAGTCAGTGTTCAGTGACTGTGTATTACTGCTTAGTCAGTGTTCAGTGACTGTGTATTACTGCTTAGTCAGTGTTCAGTGACTGTGTATTACTGTTTAGTTAGTGTTCAGTATCTGTATTACTGTTTAGTTAGTGCTTAGTGACTGTGTATTACTGTTTAGTTAGTGTTTAGTGACTGTGTATTACTGTTTAGTTAGTGTTCAGTATCTGTATTACTGTTTAGTTAGTGCTTAGTGACTGTGTATTACTGTTTAGTTAGTGTTTAGTGACTGTGTATTACTGTTTAGTTAGTGCTTAGTGACTGTGTATTACTGTTTAGTTAGTGCTTAGTGACTGTGTATTACTGTTTAGTTAGTGTTCAGTATCTGTATTACTGTTTAGTTAGTGTTTAGTGACTGTGTATTACTGTTTAGTTAGTGTTCAGTATCTGTATTACTGTTTAGTTAGTGCTTAGTGACTGTGTATTACTGTTTAGTTAGTGTTCAGTATCTGTATTACTGTTTAGTTAGTGCTTAGTGTCTGTGTATTACTGTTTAGTTAGTGCTTAGTGACTGTGTATTACTGTTTAGTTAGTGTTCAGTGACTGTGTATTACTGTTTAGTTAGTGTTTAGTGACTGTGTATTACTGTTTAGTTAGTGTTCAGTAACTGTGTATTGCTGTTTAGTTAGTGTTTAGTGACTATGCAAAGAAAGTCCCGTAATTTACAGGAACCATTTAGTATGCTAGACACTGTTTAGATCCAAGAGCTTCTGATGCTAGGAGGCCTTGACCACAATGGTTGGAGTGCTTAGGTCAACCTATTGCTTTTTTTGCAAGGTCATTTTTCTCTGTGAAATTGGGTCAAGTAATAATAATAATAATAATAATAATAATAATAATAATAATAATAATAATAAATAACAGCAACATCAATAATAATAATAATCGGCCGTGCCCTTGGACTCGGCAGAACTACTGTTAAGTTTATAGTCAAGGGTAAGGACTAGGCAGTCCCTGGGTTACAACAGGTCCAGCTTACGACATTCCGAGGTTACGACGCTCTTCAAATATATTCATCAGGAATTATTTCCTGGTTCACAGCGCATGTTCAGGGGTTACGATGCTTACGACACCAATCCAACGGAAGAAATATGGCTACAAGACGGCAGAATAATAAAAATTCGGAGGTTTTTTGATGAAAAACTCAATAAAAATGCAGTTTACATCATTTTCAATATGCCCAATGCATTAAAGGTAAGGTTTTCTTAGGATTTTTGACGATTTTTTACGATTTTCGGATTACGACGCGGGGTAGGAACAGAACCTGTCGTAAACCTGGAACTGCCTGTATTGTACAACACATGAAAGGTGGTGCTTCAATGATGGCTGCTACTCGTGGTGCTGCTACCAGATTAGGCAAGCAACATAACCCCAACCTTGTGGAGATGGAGAAGTTATCGACGGTCTGGCTCGAAGACCAAAACCAATGGAAGGTTCCACTGAGCCTTGGTATGATTCAGGAGAAGGCTAGGCAGCTGTATGAAGAGGCAGTAGTTCAGAAGAAAGGGAAAGGTAGTGAAAGTGAACCATCTGTAGCCAGCATCCAAGGAGGAGAAGACACCACCAGGCCATAAAGTCAGTAAGGAGAGACTGACTTTGCTTCTTGGGAGCAATGCCAGTGGTGACTTCAAGCTGAAGCCCTTGCTAGTTTATCTGGCTGAAAACCGAAGGGCACTCCAGGGAATTTTCAAGCCTCAGCTCCCTGTCATTGGGAAGGCCAACAAGAAAGGCTGGGTCACTGTCGCTCTCTTCGAGGAATGGTTCAATGATCACTTAAAGGCAGCAGTTAAGAAGTATTTGGAGGAGAAGGGTCTGGAATTCAAGGTCCTGCTGGTGTTGGACGGTGCCCCTGGTCACCCTTCTGATTTGGGTGGGATTTATCCCGAAGCGAAGGTAGTCTGCCTTCCACCAGACACTACGTCGCTTCTACAGGGAGTCATTGCTAGCTTCAAGGCTTGAGGACATTTTGCCATGTCCCCAGGGTCACCGAAAATAGCAGTGACAAGTCGGATGTCGAGCGAGTCTGGAAGGGCTACGGGATTTCAGATGCTGTAAAAAACATTGGGTCTTCTTGGGACGAGGTCCAGAAACCCAATTTGAACGGAGGAGGAGGAGGAGGAGGAGGAGGAGGAGGAGGAGGAGGAGGAGGAGGAGGTGGTGGTGGTGGTGGTGGTGGTGGTGGTCCAGAAACCCAATTTGAACGGAGGAGGAGGAGGACCTCCACCAACCTCTATTAATAACGAATCATCTTTTTTTAATTGTTTGACTGTACAGTACAGTACAGTACATATGTGAATTGGTTTATACTGCAAAGTGTACGTTACGTTACTATATATTTATGTAGTACTGTTGCCTAACCTCATTTTTTTATTGTCATTCCAGAATTGAGCCTCGGGTTTGCAGATGAACCAGATTCCTTTGAAGAAACCTTTGAAGGTTCCCACTTGAGTCAACTGAACCCTCTTTTGTTTAAATGGTTTTATATACTGTATTGTTATAAATTTGAGACAAAACAAGTGTACTACAGTAGTACTGTACTCTACTGTACAGATTGTACCATTATTCCAGATTCAAAAGATAAGACTTTGTACCCTCTCAATGTCCACCAGGGAAGGAATTCTTCATTTTTGTTTACTGTACAGACTGTGCTTCATTTTTAGGTGTACAGTACTGTACACATTTTTTAAATGTTACACAACACTTACAGTACTGTATTGTACCATTTTTATCTTATTCTAGACTCCCATATACATGGTACAGTATTTAACATAATTATCTTTTTACTACAGCACAGTATGTACTGTACTTTACTACTGTACATATAAAATATTAAAATTAGTAATGTGCAGTACAGTAATGTACACAGTATATGTACAGTAATAAAGTACAGTACATACTGTACTGTAGTAAAAAGATAATTATGTTAAATACTATACCATGTATATGTACAGCAGTATGTACAGTATGCCAAATAAAAAAAAAGGAATCTTGCTGGGGGTCTAGAATAAGATAAAAATGATACATTACAGCACTGTAAGTCTTTTGTAACAGTTAAAAAAATGTGTACAGTACTGTAGTATTGTACACCTAAAAATAAAGTACAGTCTGTACAGTAAACAAAGTCTTATCTTCTGAATCTGGAATAATGATACAATCTGTACAGTAGAGTACAGTACTACTGTAGTACACTTGTTCTTTCTAAATCACTGAAATCAGGTAAGGAATTCTTTACATTTTTTCATTTTTATACATTTCATAGTATTTTATAAAATACTTTCTAGTTCCATACAGGACTGTACAGCAGTACAGTATATTGCGTATAGTACTGTATACCGTACAGTATACTATACACAAAAATGGCCGCACCAACATTTTACTGTAAGTACAGTTTATGTACTGTAGTGTACAGGGGTTATGAAGCACAACAATTTCAAAGCAGCAAGGAGTAGTATTCGCTTTGTATACTGTGCATACACTACATGGTAAACCTATATATAACAAAATATATTTTTACTGCACAGAAGTACAGTACAGTATGTACTGTATTGTAGTGTACTCCACAGTACTGTAGTTTAATTAATACGGTATACAGTGAAGCCCCCGTATCCACGAATAACTAAAATCCGCGAATACTTCAAACCCCTCTAAAAACACTCAGAACTGCCCATTTTGATAGTTTAAACACAAGAAAAACCATCACAAAATGCTTATACCTGAGTGTTTTAATAGTTTTACCACAAAAAGTGCATTTAGTCATGAAAATGATATGAAAATACAATAATTAGTAAATATTTCTCAGTGAAAAATACCGCAAATGGGCGAATTTTCTGCGAATAATGTGAATATACATTCCACAGAGAAATCCACGTATTGACGAGTCAGTGAATTGTGAGACTGCCAATACGGGGGGCTTAATTCACCAACAGAAAATGTGTTTCAACCAGATGGAAAGAGTAAGGCTAGACGTACAAAAACAGCTACACTCTACCTATATCTTAGGCAGCCTTTTACGGTTCTTTGCACAAGGTTTAGGGAGGTCCTTACCTCCAAACAAACATGACATACAAGATCACTGCTGTACGAAGTCAAGTCTCCGATCTTCAAAGGGTCATAAGTGGAGGTTCCAGAACTCTGGAATACATCTGGAAAAGTTGTGGATCATTCCGGATTCAATTTTCACTTCTCTTCTTTCCTTTCACGCCAGTCCTGAAAAAACAAAAAATTATATAAAAACTTAGTATTTATTTTTTAAATATTTAACCTCTCCATTATATAGCTTTTACTACCATTGGCGCAGAAGTCAAAGTTATATGATTGAGGTAAGGTTCATTTAAAAAAAAATATGGTTTGAACTGCCTGCAGAAAAAAACTTCATCCATGTGACTAAAGTAATAAACAGGACATTACAGTACCCTTTTCCTATCCTCAAGAACCGTTTACGAAATTTGAATGATTTTACCTTGATTACTTTACTACCTAGTGGACACTGATCAATTTCTCTTTGCTATGGAATAGAAAAGAATATACAATTCAGGCCCAAAGGCAAAGCGCTAGGACCTATGGGGTCATTCAGTGCTGAAACGGAAACTGACAGTACGAAGGTCCGAAAGGTGTAACAGGGGGAAAAGCCTCGCAGTTGCACTATGAAACTGAACGGAGGTACAGTAAAAGGAATGAAATACAGTCATAATAATAGTAATAATAGTAATAATAATAATAATAATAATAATAATAATAATAATAATAATAATAATAATAATATGATATCCACATGTAAAATATTCCAGCCTTTGTAAAGGACCATACTAAAGTATTCCCTATCGACTGCACTTGATGTCATCCCCAGGAAATCTTTGACTGAATTCTACTCATCATTTTGAATATTATTATTAATTATTATTATTATTTTTATTATTATTATTATTATTATTATTATTATTATTATTATTATTATTATTATTATTATCATTATTATTATTATTCAGAAGATGAACCCTATTCATATGGAATAAGCCCGCAGGGGCCAATGACTTGAAATTCAAGAGGCTTCCAAAAATATTAAAGTGTTCATTTAGAAGAATTTACAGGAGGTAATAACATCAGTTATTAGAAAATAAAAAAAAATAAATTGATAATAAACTAATAAATATAGAAATAAATGATTAAAATACAAATATAAATAAAATACAGCAGTTATTTGAACATCCCATCACCTACATTGACTGAGAAAGTACGATAAAAAACTGCAGAATAATTTGCACAAGAACGAAAAGTATCGTGTTTGTGAAATCAAATTAAAATGCGTCAATATCAAATAAGAATTATAAGGCTCCATCATAGCTTCTGTGACCACTGGTAGAGTGGTTGGGTGAATAACAATAATATTCAGTACAAAATTGGTTGGTTGAATAACAATAATATTAAATACAAATTTGGTTGGCTGAATAACAATAATGAAGACCTCTCAGAAATGTTACAAAGCGTGGAATGGAGAATACCATTATTATTATTACTATTATTATTATTATTATTATTATTATTATTATTACTGAAGTTCCAATGCCACAATCCAACAGGGGGTCAAACCCACTCCAGATGTATTGTTCCACGAAGCCTGTCACTCCCTGGAACAGAACGGAAAATAAAACTGAGGCCACAGGCCACGCGCTGGGACCTATGATGACCTCAACCAGCGCCGAGAGGGAAACGAGAGGAACAGAAAGGTCTGAGAGGCATAACAGGAGGAGGAAAACCTCTCTGTAGTACTACGAAACAATCGCCAGGGAAGGGTCGAGGAAAGTTAGATGGAAGAAATAATTGCTTGCAGGAGAATGATTCCGAAGGGTGTCTAAAGCACAAGCTGAGTTCCTGAGCATGCAGAGGTTAGAATTCAAAATCGACGTGAGCAAAAGGAAGAAAGCAAAGGAGAAAGTTCGACGGGAAAAATGACCATAAGTAACATACTGATAAGATCAATAGCTGAACAGAGCTTTGTCGAGAAAAGATTGGCTGAAAATGTCTTCCTGTATCAAGGGATTTTACACAAGGGACTCCACTCAAAGATTTGAGTTGAATACAGAATTTCGGCCAGAGGCCAAGCACTGAGACCTGTGAGGTCATTCAGCACTGCAACGGAAATTCTTTTAAATTGTGTTATTGTACTTATACAGTGCAGTACAGTACTACTGTGTACAGTATCATTTTTATCTTTTTCATTTCAGACCACTAAAGGTATGGAAATCTTAACTGTTTTTAATGTTAAAAATTGTCATATGTACAGTACATACATTTGATAAATATAAAGTAACATTCTAACATTCCGGAGTGCCTCCATCTTCTAAAAATCACTGGAATTAGGTGAGGAATTCCTAACGTTTTATCGTTTTCATGTATTTATTATTCTACTGTAAAATACTGACTGTACTGTATTCGTCCAGTACTTTGTTGCGTGCAGGACTACTGTACAGTATTATATGTACACCAATACTAAACTTTTACATTCCAGAATCCCCCTCAATCATGAGGCCACGCCATTTTTCCAGGAATTCTCTTTTTTTTTATCTTTTATAAATTCTTCTTCGGTATAAAGTACAGTACTGTGCAGTGTACTGTTCACCTGTGTCACTGTATAACATGTTGTGTTTTACTTTTGTGCCAGCATATGTACAGTACTCTATACTTGTAAGGCTTCCATAACTTTTGTTTCAAATTTTTAGACATTTGTCTGGCGTCGTTCCGGTTTACGACGGCTTTCGGTCGACGACGCGGCACAGGAACGGAACCACCGTCGTAAACCAGGGACGGCCTGTATTGTGTCCTAGGATGAAAAAACCCTACAGTAATATATTGATTTCATAACGTAGTAACCGACTTCCAAACGGCCGTCTGGACCGCAACTCGTCTTCAAGTAGGGTGGTGTCTGTGTCGTGCTCAATGTGCAATTCTTGATGCCACAGGGAACATTTTGTGCAGGAGGCGACGCAAGCAGTTGCCAATTGCAGGCGCTAAGAAAGCAATCGAGAAAAGACTCTAAAACTTTATTTGGAATGGAGTGCCTCAGCTAAGGTGACCTCAGTAAATACAATTTTAGAGACAGTGTCACATCTCCCTCGATCAAAATTATTAATCTGCAGGGCTAAATTAGGAATGTGGGTGCAACCATTGCAAAGAGGAAAGTAAAAATGCTGAATAATCTTGCAAGCGACAAGGTTAACATTTCAGGAGCTATATAACAGATTTGAAATCTCCATCTTGCTCCAGATTCCTACATGAGAGTTAGGTATAGCTACTGTACTATCAATTCACTGCAACAATTAAATTGACCCAGGCAAATGCTGATATAAATGCTGTGATTTTACAGCATTTCCTCTGTAAAACAAATGCCGTACTGTAACTTACAGGGGTCACGAGACGACCCCTTGGCGACCTGCCCTGCACGGAAGCTGGCCCTCGACTGAGGAGTCCTCCCTCCTACTCTCGCTTATTTACGCTAAAATCGACGTCTAATGAACGAGTTGATGATCCCTAAATGTTAATAATTGTCTAATTAACTAATAAACAGCTTCTGGGGATGAAATAATTATAAATAATGACGAGAATTACCCGTTTTAAGTCGACGAAGGAGGGTTTGTTTACGAAGGCACCGGCCTCGCTGGATGATGACGTCACAGCCCCGCGTTTATTTTTGCGTATTTCGGGGCCGTGCGCGCGCGTAGGAGAGCTTTCACGCGCTCTAAGGATGAAATACGCATTATAGTTTTTATATATTGTGATTTTATGGTTTTGAACACGATAATATTCGTTAAATTGCCTATTTTGACTCTGTTTTTCAACTTGATTTGCAGTACAGCCTTCTCAAAGGCGTTTTCGTAACATTTTGGTAATGCTTCTTAAGTATCGGACGTTTTTAATAGTTGTAATGATAATATAATTAGTCTTTAAAAGATATAATATCATATATATTATTTATACTTTATTTTATTAATAAAAATTACACTTTTATCAACAAAGTATAAATATTATTTCGATTATTCTTTGAGTCACTACAGTTTTATAGCCGACATGTTCAACCTATTATATGGAGGCTCCAGCAGGTGTCATTAGACAACCCAAGATTTGGCGCTTTTCGTAATATTTCGGTCATGTTTCATATATAAAAAACCATCTATGATCATTATAATGGCGATATAATCAGTCTTCAAAGATTAAATTAATTAATTATATGTATACTATTTAATTTTATGGAATAAATTACGTATTTATTGACAAATTACAAATATAAATTTGATCATTTTTGGAATCACTATTCACTACAGACTTACTTTTTCAAGGTCAACTCCATTTTCAAGGTCAATTTTGACAGCTGGGAAGAAACCGGTTTTTTGCATTAAATGGCCTTTAAATCGATCTTTTTTTAGGTTCATGTTAATGAATTAGAAGGCAATGGGCTTTAAAATAACTTTAAATGAGACTTTAGCTTTATTTATGAAGTAGTTAATTAAAAGGGATATTTGTATTTATGTGAATATACTCTAGAGGTCATTTGGCATAAAACACATATTCTTAATGGCTTCTTAAGATCATTGTACATTAATGCAAAGGTATATTAGGCAGCAAGTAAATGCTAATTGCTTTTTAGGAGAAATTTAAAGTATATTTCATATATTTCATGACTGACCCATGAATTAACTTTAACTTAAAAAATAATTAACATTACAAATAATTAGATTTAATCTGATTTTTTTTTTTTTTGCTTAAATTCAGGGTAAGAGGGGGGCCACTTGTGACCAGCCCGCCACCTATTGGTGTGATGAGGTAACTAAGCTTCATAAAGCTTCCTCCATACTTTTCACAGCCCTTGGGACCATTATTCAGAGGTGAAGAGAAGGACCCACAAATTTAAGTAAATCAGTCCTCCTGTGATTGCTGCCTGGGTCCTCTGGTGGAAGCCATCTTACCCTCTGGAAGTTCAATTTCTGCTGTTTTATGGAACCTCTGTGACAAGACTGATTTCTGCTGTGCTTTGAAGTGTTGCTGTACTGATTTCTGCTGTTTCAAGTGCTGTTCTTGGCCGACTTCTCTCTTTGGCTGCTGTGTGGGAAGAATTGAAGCTTGGCTGTGCTGGTGGAATGTGGCCAATGTCTGCTTGATAATATTTCACTAGTACAGGTGGATTTATGAACCAATTTCTTTATTTAAGGAACTTTGTTAGTCTTAAGGCTGCCACACTTACGGAATTTTAAGGGTTTGTGGAACTTTCTATAAAGCATACATTGCACTATTATACACCTCTCCTTGAGGTAATTAACTGGGTTTAGTTTTCCATTTTTCCCACTTGTTACTGTGTAGCCATTCGACGTTTGACTTAACGTGTGTTTAGAGAAAGTTCTTTTTTTGTTTTCAAATTGTTTGGAAGCAGTTGTTAGCTTAATTGTCTAGTTAAATGCCAGTCTCATGGTAACATCTTTTATGACTGGGTCCTGATTATTTCTTAACTAGTCCCTATTTTTGTGATTTGAAGCTTTCACCTGTGTTCTCTTATTAGGAATTTTAGAGTTTTCTATAATGCAATTATTGAAGAGAACTTTTATAGATTCTGTTGCGAATATATCACCGGTTTGTGTACAACCTGACAATCTTTATCTAGAGAACTTTATAATTACCTCTAGTTTATTGATCTTTTGATGTTTGAAGTGTTACCAAAATATTTTTAAATTAACTATTTCCCAACCTTGTAAATTTATTGCAACTTTGTTTTTTGGTATTTGGTTTTCCAAAGCTATTTTCAGATATCTAGAACTGTATTACATTACATGTATTATATTTGTAACAACTTTAACTTTATTACAAATAAGTTATTTAAAATTACTGCTTCTATTTTTAACCCTTTTTTACCAATTTCTCATCCAATGAGTCAACAATGTCACACTGAAAACAAATCTACCACAGGATTAAAGGATCAATGATGAGATTCTGGAGTGATTAAATTTTGTGTATGGCCCAAGTGATCAGTTTACTTGTAAACCTTTTCACAAAGGTGTATTAGAAAGGTGATAGGTTGATGGAAAAATACTTCTTTGCTGAAGTTGAATACAGAAGTCTGAATCACCTTGCTCATTGGCCCATGTATTGCAGAAAGTGAAATATTAGTTTGAGTCTTCACATGCATAGCTCAACCTGTTGAGTGAACCTTCAATTTTGGCTGAGTGTAAACCTATTCTTGGAAATTTGACTTTTTGGCTCTGAACACTGTATACAGCTATGGCCTGTGGCTTTAGTATGTATGAAGAAAGGTTATCTTTCCAAAGCTGACAGAAATAATTTAACATCTTTAAACAAGTTTATTATTTGTGGTCAAGGTTTGTAAGTGTAAGGTGTTGATATACTTACACCCCTGGTAAATCCACACGCCTTGAGCTTGTATGTTCAACTGATAATGAATGCAGATGTCTACACAAATGTACTATGCGCTTAATGAATTTTCAAGGTATAATGGTATATATACTTGACAGTTTGCTGACAAGCAGTCTTGAAAACACATTACTTTAAAAGTACAATTGGCCTCAGCTGTATCTGTCACACTTGATTAAGTGACACACAACTTGCAATGAAATGGTTTGTCATATTATCTTGGACTTGAAATGATGTGAGCTATTTGGAACTGCAGTATGTCATAAATCTTAATGAGGCCATTGTCAGTAACAAAATGCTAAATTGAATTTTCCTTTTACATAATTTGCTTTACACAATAATTATAGATGGAGAAATTCATTATTAATAGACAAACGGCAAAGGTTTGACTATATATATTAACCTATATATTTTAAGAACCATTAAAATTAACCTGAATATTAAGATCGAAACCAGTTTTTATTGAAGGCAAAAATGAATCAATCAATTGATTAGCTTTACTTGTAGTCTCTCTCTCTAACATCTGACATCCCAACATGATTAACTGATGATTACAAAGTAAGATTTTCATCAGCTATATAATTTTGCACTGTGGGTAGGGTGTGCAAATAAAATGTCTGAACTTATCACAAGGCTTTATAAAGATATGCTGACTGGGCACTGAATTGTGGACTCAGTTCTTACAACTAAAACATAACAAATGAACATCAATCACTGACTTGCAAAGGCAACTTTCCACACTCTAAAATATTCATATATGAAATGGGAACACGGAAACGTACAAAAATACCCATAATAATTATTAAAAATGTACTGTGTACAGCACTTACAAAAACACTTGAAAAACCAAATTACAAGGGCAATTGTACATATTTTATGTCAGTTAAGTCCTGCATTGGAAACAGCAACATATGCAATAAGACCATCTCAGAGTTATACAAAAAGACCATTTCAGAGTTTAACAGACAAATGAACAAGAGATTTCTAGAATTCTAGATGGAATCTGGATGCTGGTACTCCACCAAGTGAGGTTTCAGTTGATAAGAAGACCAATAGAAGGTCTTTGCAGCTTTACCTCAGCGGTGCAATAACGTTGCACCAATCGCCATCGGCACGATGCTTAGTATCTGGAAGAAAGAAATTGTGTAAATATAGAGCACTCAAGATAAAATCACAAACAAAAAACAGACTTAAAACAGGAATTCAAAGATGGAGTCTGACAAATCTTTTGAGAAGGTTCTCTCAACTTTTTCAGAGACTACACCATAAAAACGACAAATAATTCAACCTTGGGCATCATCTTCCAAGGTCACACAAGAGGAAAACGATACATTCAACTTAACAGGCAGGGATAACTCTTTATTTAGCAGTCTACTTAACAAGGGTACAGAAGTTTCAGATCACTGGGTCATGATTCTAGACAATGACCAGAGGGTCACGCTGCTACACAACGACAGGGCTTGGTCAAAGGACTTGGTCAAAGATTTGTTGATATACCAGAGGTCACAATTAGAACAAGGTCAAGATAAAGAATTTGAAGCAAGGAAAATGATAAAGAATTTGAAGCAAGGAAAATAACTGAGGGCCAAAGAGACACTCCACAGAACAGATGCCAGTCTACAGAAGTACCCAAACTGTCTGCAGAAAGCTGAAAATGTAGACATTCAAAATGCAATAAACTGATTGCTGATTGGGCACTCAGACCCCATTATTCATAAATTGCATTATTTTTTCAAAGAAAGCTTCCAGTCCAGGCAACCCCAGGTACTTTTACGGAGCTAAAAATGACCCTCCATTCTGCCGTGCGATTTCCCAGAAGTTGATGCTTCTCCAAGCAATCTCTAATTCGCCTTTTCTTACATTTATTGCTTTCTGTTATTCCTCTTTCTGTCTGCAATGTACAGGAAGGCCAACGCAACGGCAGTATACAGTAATGCTCAAACCATTTTCAAGGGGCATTCGATGTTCCAGTAATCCGGGAATACTGAAATACCCTCAGGTAAAAAGCGGACCAATACCCGTCCCACTAAAAGGAGCAGAAACGATGCCCGAAAAAGTCCCAAAGGGTAAAGTGTAGAAGTTATTCGAAAAGAAACGACTTCCTTCGCAAACACCAAAACCTAATTGTTGTTACTTTTGTTATTCAGAAGATGAAACATGAAGCGTTACTAATCCTGATACAAATTCTGATAGCGGAAGTGATGCCAATTCTGATAGCGGAGGTCATGTCAATTCTGATGGCAGAAGTTATATCAATCCTGATACCAATTCTGATAGCAATAGTGATACCAATTCTGATAGCAATAGTGATACAATCCTGACACCAATTCTGATAGCAATAGCGACATCAATTGTGATAGCAATAGTGATACCAATTCTGATACCAATTATGATAGCTGGAGTTATACCAATTCTGATAGAAATAGTGATAACAATCCTGATACCAATTCTGATAGCTGGAGTGATACCAATTCTGATAACAGAAGTGATACCAATTATGATACCAATTCTTATAGCAATAGTGATACCAATTCTGATAGCAATAGTGGTGCCATTCCTGATACCAATTCTGATAGCTGGAGTGATACCAATTCTGATAGCAGAAGTGATATATACCAATTATGATGCCAATTCTGATAGCAATAGTGATACCAGTCCTGATACCAATTCTGATAGCTGGAGTGATACCAATTCTGATAGCAGAAGTGATACCAATTATGATGCCAATTCTGATAGCAATAGTGATACCAGTTCTGATAGCAATAGTGATACCAGTCCTGATACCAATTCTGATAGCTGAAGTGATACCAATTATGATACCAATTCTGATAGCAATAGTGATACCAATTCTGATAGCAATAGTGATACTAATTCTGATAGCAAAAGTGATACCAATTCTGATAGCAATAGTGATACCAATTCTGATAGCTGGAGTGATACCAATTCTGATAGCAGAAGTGATACCAGTTATGATACCAATTCTGATAGCAATAGTGGTGCCATTCCTGATACCAATTCTGATAGCTGGAGTGATACCAATTCTGATAGCAGAAGTGATATATACCAATTATGATGCCAATTCTGATAGCAATAGTGATACCAGTCCTGATACCAATTCTGATAGCTGGAGTGATACCAATTCTGATAGCAGAAATGATACCAATTATGATGCCAATTCTGATAGCAATAGTGATACCAGTTCTGATAGCAATAGTGATACCAGTCCTGATACCAATTCTGATAGCTGAAGTGATACCAATTATGATACCAATTCTGATAGCAATAGTGATACCAATTCCGATAGCAATAGTGATACTAATTCTGATAGCAAAAGTGATACCAATTCTGATAGCAATAGTGATACCAATTCTGATAGCTGGAGTGATACCAATTCTGATAGCAGAAGTGATACCAGTTATGATACCAATTCTGATAGCAATAGTGATACCAGTCCTGATACCAATTCTGATAGCTGGAGTGATACCAATTCTGATAGCAGAAGTGATACCAATTCTGATAGCAATAGTGATACCAATTCTGATAGCAATAGTGATACCAGTCCTGATACCAATTCTGAAAGCAATAGTGACACCAATTCTGATACCAATTCTGATAGCAATAGTGATGCCAATTCTGATAGCAATAGTGATACCAGTCCTGATACCAATTCTGAAAGCAATAGTGACACCAATTCTGATACCAATTCTGATAGCAATAGTGATGCCAATTCTGATAGCAATAGTGATACCAGTCCTGATACCAATTCTAATGGCAGTAGTGATACCAATCCAGATACCAATTCTGATAGCAGAAGTGATACCAATTCTGACAGCAGAAGTGATACCAATCCTCTCAACAACCCATCCTGAGTAGAGGAACCAAACGACCCATCTCGACAGAGGCAGATGAGAAAACAAATAAAAAATGTGCAAACAACGACACCGATAATTAGGAAATGGTAACGAAAGGGTACCACATAAGGTACGAGGTACGTCGACTTAAAATTGCGGTTTTCGCTTATTTCAAGCTGAAATTTGCCACAAATGTACGACAGGATATGAAATGGGAACACAGAAGAGTATATCAATAATAATAATAATTACCAAGAAATAACGTAACGAATACAGTACAAACAGAAACGACCTTGAAAATGTAAGGGCAATGGTTCGTGATGCTTTTTAATAACGTCAAAGACTTTTAGACTTGAAAATCACTGTACTGGAACAACGGCATCGAAGTCAAGACCCTCCAGAATTCAACAGCAAATGAACAAGAGAATTCTGGTACAGAATTTAGAAGCTTTTTCTATCAATATCTGATAAATTTAGAAGTTTCTTCTATCTATATAAGATAACGTTTGTCTACAACGTACAAGACCATTGTAATGGCCGACCTCCCCATCTCCCAAAACCTTTCTAAGGACCTTCGTCTTTCCGGTAACACCAAAAAGGAATCCTGAAATACCACCAGTCAAAAAGGAGTCCAGGAACTCTCTTCAAAGTAGCAGAAGCGATAAATAAACGAGTTCTAAACGGCAGGTAACATTTCCGAAAAGAAACGACTCCTTACACAAACACCAACAAGCAAATGGGTTCCAGTTTATGACATTCCAGCTTCATTTGGGTGCTTATGTTTTTATCGGGAATAGGTCCACCACCTATCTGACAATGGTGTCAGAATTAGGAATAGTGGCGGCACTTACGTAATATGATTCCACGTCTGCTGGGGGGTCCGTAAGGTGATTCCTGATTGCATCTTCTTTTAACATTTTCTTACTGTAAAGGACCTGAAAAAATGAAAAATATCAAATCAGCTGAACGAGAATGCCTCTGCTAACTAGATTATTATTATTATTATTATTATTATTATTATTATTATTATTATTATTATTATTCAGAAGAGGAACCCTATTCATATGGAACAAGCCCACCAAAGGGTCCACTGACTTGCAATTCGAGCTTCCAAAGAATATGAAGGTGCTCATTAGGAAGAAGTAAGAGGAAGTAAAAGGAAATGAGAGAGAGAAGAGATCTCGCTAAAAAGAAAAAATAAATAAATAGATAAACACAAATTAAAATGGAGAACAGCATTAGGGTAACGGCTGATGACGTTGACGAACGGCCTCCCTTGACGCGACGAGTCCTTCTATAAGCAACAAATATGCTGAAGACGAAGAATATATTGGCGATGGGAAGATGACAGGAGATAATTTTGGGTGTCAAAAAAATAGGACCAGGGTATTTAAAGGGGCAAGGGCACCACGTGACCCTTGGAGCAGCCATCCGCTCTGTCTAATGAAAAGAAAGAGTGGATGGGATAAGAGAGGAAAGGAAGTGAACAGGAAAAAGAAATGGAAGAAAGAGGGGGAATGGAAAGGTACAAAAATATTGGGTGGTTCCTTGTGCCTGAAACTTTGCCAAATCTGGGGTCATTTTCAGCCTCCATTGGGGCACTGAAGGTCGAGGTAGTGTATGGGCATGAGAGGAGACCCAAAAAATAATATAAAAATCAATAGAGGAATAATAATAATAATAATAATAATAATAATAATAATAATAATAATATTAAGAGAACTACCGATTTCCTGACTTCCTTCGTAAACAAAGAAAACAATAAAGTAACATTTAAATAATGATAATAATTGAATAATAATTAAATAACTAATTAACTATATACAAATTAAATACCTTGAAAATGGCCTCCAGTTCTTCATTAAAGGTATAATTGACAGATTTGTAAACCCTTGTAATTAACTGATCAATTATTTCATTAATTAGACTAAAAATGTATTATTATTATTATTATTATTATTATTATTATTATTATTATATTATTATTATTATTATTATTAGGGCAATTTAATGAGTTGGTGTTTAATTAATGTTTAGGGTTTAGTGAGAAAGTGTTTAGTGAATGTTTATGGGTAAGTGTTTGGTGAATGTTTAGTTTAGGGTTTAGTGAATGTCACTGAATGTTATTGTGTAAGTATTCTGTGAATGTTTAGTGAGTGTTTAGGGTTTAGTGAATGTTACTGAATGTTTAGTGAGTGTTTAGGGTTTAGTGAATGTTACTGAATGTTTAGTGTGTAAGTATTCTATGAATGTTTAGTGAGTGTTTAGGGTTTAATGTGAATGTTTAGTGTGTAAGTATTCAGTGAATGTTTAGTGGATGTTAGTGGAAGTTTAGTGTGTAAGTATTCAGTGAATGTTTAGTGAGTGTTTAGGGTTTAGTGAATGTTAGTGAATGTTTAGTGTGTAAGTATTCAGTGAATGTTTAGTGAGTGTTTAGTGTGTTAGTATTCAGTGAATGTTTAGTGTGTAAGTATTCAGTGATTGCTTAGTGAGTGTTTAGGGTTTAGTGAATGTTAGTGAATGTTTAGTGTGAAAGTATTCAGTGAATGTTTAGTGAATATTCTGTGAATGTTAGTGAATGTTTAGTGTGTAAGTCTTCCGTGAATGTTTGGTGAGTGTTAGTGAATGTTTAGTGTGTAAATATTCAGTGAATGTTTTGTGACTGTTTACTGAGTGATTGGGTACAGTGAGTATTTAGTGTTATTGAGTTTGAGTGTTAGTAAGGGTGTGTGTTTAGTGAGTGTTGCGTATTCAGTCAGTGTTTAGTGAGTGTGAGTGTATAGTAAATGTACGTGTACTGTGAATGTAAGTGTTTAGTGACTGCATATTACTGTTTAGTTAGTGCTTAGTGACTGTGTATTACTGTTTAGTTAGTGCTTAGTGATTGTGTATTACTGTTTAGTTAGTGTTTAGTGACTGTGTATTACTGTTTAGCTAGTGTTTAAAGACTGTGTATTACTGTTTAGTCAGTGTTTAGTGACTGTGTATTACTGTATAGTCAAGTGTTCAGTGACTATGCAAAGAAAGCCCTGTAATTGACAGGAACCATTTAGTATGCTAGACACTGCTTAGATCCAAGAGCATCTGATGCTTAGGAGGCCTTGACCACAATGCTTGGAGTGCTTAGGTCAACCCATTGCTTTTTAGGCAAGGTCATTTTTCTCTGTGAAACTGGGTCAAGTAATAATAATAATCATCTTCATCATCATCATCATAATAATAAATAACAGCAACAACAATAATAATAATAATGATAATAATAATAATAATATTAATAGTAATAAGACAATAATAATAGGAAAAAAGATTATAATAATAATAATAATAATAATAATATGAGTACTAAGTACTTCAGTACCATAGTACTAAGTACTAAACACTATGGTACCATAGTATTAATTACTAAACACTATGGTACCATAGTATTAATTACTAAACACTATGGTACCATAGTATTAATTACTAAACACTATGGTACCATAGTATTAATTACTAAACACTATGGTACCATAGTATTAAGTACTAAACACTATGGTACCACACTACTAAGTACCATGGTACCATAGTACTAGGTACTAAATGCTATGGTACCATAGTACTAAGTACTAAATACTATGGTACCATAGTTCTAAGTGCTAAATACTATGGTACCATAGTACCAAGTAATAAATACTATGGTACCATAGTATTAAATGCAATGGTACCGTAGTACTAAGTACTAAACACTATGGTACCATAGTACTGAAGTACTATATACTATGGTACCATAGCACTAAGTACTAAATACCCTGGTACCATAATACTAAGTACTATGGTACCATAGCACTAAGCACTAAATACTATGGCACCATGGTACTAAGTACCAACTACTATGGTACCATAGTACTAAGTACTAAATACTATGGTACTATGGTACCATGGTAGTAAGAACCGAATACTATGGTACCATAATACTAACTACTACGGTACCATAGTCTAAGTACTAAATACTATGGTACTATGGTACCATGGTAGTAAGAACCGAATACTATGGTACCATAATACTAACTACTACGGTACCATAGTCTAAGTACTAAATACTATGGTACCATAGTACTAAGTACTAAATACTATGGTACCATAGTACTAAGTACTAAATACTATGGTACCATAGTACTAAGTACTATGGTACCATAGTATTATGGTACCATTGTACTAAGTACTAAATACTGTAGTACCATAGTGCTAAGTACCAAATACTATGGTACCATAATACTAAGTACTAAATACTATGGTACCATAATACTAAGTAATATGGTACCATAAGTTAAGTATACCACAGTTTAACCAGACCACTGAGCTGATTAACAGCTCTCCTAGGGCTGACCCGAAGGATTAGACTTATTTTACGTGGCTAAGAACCAATTGGTTACCTAGCAACAGGACCTACAGCTTATTGTGGAATCCGAACCACATTATGACGAGAAATGAATTTCTATCACCAGAAATAAATTCCTCTAATTCTTCATTGGTCGGCCGGAGACTCGAACTTAGGACTAGCAGAGTGCTAGCCGAGAACTCTATCGACTCGTCCAACGAGGAACTACTATGGTACCATAGTTCCTCGGTATCATAGTACCAAGTACTAAATACTATGGTACCACAGTACTAAGTACTACAGCACCATAGTACTAAGTATTACAGTACCATGGTACGAAGTACTATGGTACAACAGTACTAAGACTGTCTCCAAAGAATGGATACTTCAGACAACAGAGAGAGAGAGAGAGAGAGAGAGAGAGAGAGAGAGAGAGAGAGAGAGAGAGAGAGAGAGAGAGAGAGAGAGAGACTGACCACCCCTTTCACCACCCAGAAGAAACATATGAAACCGGGGATCAATCCACAGGATAAGAAGTAAATCTTACACCAAGAGGGCGAGGGACTGAATACATTTTTATCTATTCATTTATCTATTTCCTTTTTTATCTATTCATTCATTTATTTTTCCTTTTTAATAAGCGAGATCTCTCGTTTCTCTACTTCCCTCTACCCTCTCTTGTTTCTTCCTAACGAGCACTTGAATATTCTTCGGAAGCTTCTGGAATTTCACATCAATGGCTCCTGTGGTGGCGTTGTTCCATATGACAAGGGTTCTTCTGCATCTTCTGAACATTATAATAATAATAATAATAATAATAATAATAATAATAATAATAATACAGGCAGTCCCCAGTTGTCGGCGGACTCGGTTAGCGGTGATCCAGTTTTAAGGCGGTTTTCAAAAATATATAAAAAAAAACACTGGTTTTTTAATGGCTTGATGTCCGGTTATCAGCGCCGTCCGGTCATCGACGCCGATAACCGGTTAACTTAGCCAATAACCAGTTATCGTCGCCAATACCCGGTTATTGGCTGCATACGAGACACCCCCCCCTCGCAGTAGACGGGAACTCCTTTCCGAACGTACTGTAACTACACTTGACCGGTTCCGTCGATCTGTGCGTCCCTTTCGCCGAGATAGGTAGCGCTGACTCTACTCCCGCCATAGTAAAGGATTAGGCAAATTAAATTCCACATTTTTATAAAAGTTATTATATATTAGGGTAAAATATCTGGCCATGACGCGGTAGCATTTGCGACGAAGGCGCCTGACCCCCTACCAAAAAATGCATTTACAAATACTTCACAGGGTCATTTATTATTAATTTGGCAGTTAATTATAACACATTTTGTTAATAAAACTTCAATCTTTTGCAAGCTTTCTCAAAATTTCATTTTCTTGTGGTTTGACCAAGTAAATACCGAATGAAAATGTGCAAATTTAGGTAGCGATCGGTGTGTCCTGAGCGCTGTTTTGCCCTACCGTATTTTATAAGTTTTCGCGCTTTTGTGTGTAAAATCTAAATGAAAAATGTATTACAGTGTACTGTATTTTTGGTTTCCTGCATAAATATGATACAAAGGCAATACGTATGCCCATTCACAATCAAGAAAAATAGAGGTTGTTCAGTTGCGCTGGTTTTATGAATACGTATGGCAGTCATGCTAGCATATCTGCCGCCGCCTGACGCTCTTCCAAAAAATGCATTTGCAAAGACTTCACATGGTTATATATATTATTATTTGGCGGATAATTATATATACAGTAAACCCCCGTATTCGCGAACTCACGATTCGCGGATTTCTCTGTGGAACATATCTACCCATTATTCACTGAAAATTCGCCCATTTGCGGTACTTTTCACTGAGAAATATTCACTAATTACTGTATTTTCATATCATTTTCATGATTAAATGCACTTTTTGTGATAAAACTAATAAAATATTCAGGTATAAGCATTTTTGGAGGGGTTTTAAGTATTCGTGGATTTTAGCTATTCGCTGGGGGGGGGGGCAGTGTGCTGTACACAACCCTCATGAATACAGGGGGTTTACTGTAATACATTTTGTTAATAAAACTTCAGCCTTTTGCAAGGTTTTGTGAAGTTTCATTTACTTGTGGCTTGACCAAATAAATATCGAATGAGAACACTGTACAGTATGCATGACACACATCCAAAAATATGCATTCACAGTAAGTACAGTGCTGTCCAAAGATTTCACATGCTTACTATACAGCACAGTACAGTACACAGTATTTTATTTCAGTTGGTAGTTATGGTAACTCACTTTTTTTGTGAAACTTCAATCTTTTGAAAGGTTTCTTCAAGTTTCATTTTCTTGTTGCTCGACCAATTAAATATGGAGTGAAAAGGTGCAAATTTAGCAACTGATGCGTCATGGACAATATTTGACCCTATTAAAGATTATATTTACGTCAGTCTTTCGAATGCACAGTGTACTACTACAGCACAGTACTGTGTGTACTGGATGCAGATTAGGGGCACAGCATGTAGCCTAATTTTTTATAACAAATGCCCGGCCTCGCTTAAGCTAATGCTTTTCTTTCAGGTGGGACGAACACTGAAATCGGCCGTGCCCTTGGACTTAGCAGAACTACTCTTCAGTTTATAGTCAAGGATAAGGAATAGGCAGTCCCCGGGTTACAACGGGTCCGGCTTACGACGTTCCCAGGTTACGACGCTTTTCAAATATATTCATCAGGAATTATTTCCCGGTTTACGATGCATGTTCAGGGGTTATGACGCTTACGACACCGATCCAACAGAAGAAATATGGCTACAAGACGGCAGAATAATAAAAATTTGGAGGTTCTTTTGATGAAAAACTCAATAAAAATGCAGTTTACATCATTTTCAATACGCCCAATGACGATTTTCGGCTTATGATGCAGCGTAAGAACGGAACCCCTGTCGTAAACAGGGGACTGCCTGTATTGTGCAACACATGAAAGGTGGTGCTTCAATGATGGCTGTTACTCGTGGTGCTGCTACTAGATTAGGCAAGCAACATAACCCCAACCTTGTGGAGATGGAGAAGTTATCGATGGTCTGGCTCGAAGACCAAAACCAACAGAACGTTCCAGTGAGCCTTGGTATGATTCAGGAAAAGGCTAGGTAGTTCAGAAGAAAGGGGAAGGTAGTGGAAGTGAACCATTTGCAGCCAGCATCCAAGGAGGAGAAGACACCACCAGGCCATAAAGTCAGTAAGGAGAGACTGACTTTGCTTCTTGGGAGCAATGCCAGTGGTGACTTCAAGCTGAAGCCCTTGCTAGTTTATCTGGCTGAAAACCGAAGGGCACTCCAGGGAATTTTCAAGCCTCAGCTCCCTGTCATTTGGAAGGCTAACAAGAAAGCCTGGGTCACTGTCGCTCTCTTCGAGGAATGGTTCAATGATCACTTAAAGGCAGCAGTTAAGAAGTATTTGGAGGAGAAGGGTCTGGAATTCAAGGTCCTGCTGGTGTTGGACGATGCCCCTGGTCACCCTTCTAATCTGGGTGAGCTTTATCCCGAAGCGAAGGTAGTCTGCCTTCCGCCAGACACTACAAGGGAGTCACTGCTAGCTTCAAGGCTTGAGGACATTTTGCCATGTCCTCAGGATCACTGAAAATAGCAGTGACAAGCCAGACATCGAGTGAGTCTGGAAGGGCTACAGGATTTTAGATGCTGTAAAAAACTTTGAGTCTTCTTGGAACGAGGTCCAGAAACCCAATTCAAATGGGGGCTGGAAGAAGCCTCGTCCAAATTTTGGGATGGACTTTACGGGCTTTGAGGAGGGAGAGAGTGCATCATTTTTATTATTGCAGAAGAAAAGTCCTTTCCTGATTCCACTGCACCTGACGTAGTAGAATCACCCCCACCAACCTCTACTAATAACGAATCACCTTTTTTTTTAATTGTTTGACTGTACAGTAAAGTATGTAAATTGTTTTATACTGTAAAGTGTACTTTATGTTACTATATATTTATGTAGTATTGTTCATAACCTCATTTTTTTATTGTCATTCCAGAATTGAGCCTCATGTTTGCAGAAGAACCAGATTCCCTTGAAGAAACCTTTGAAGGTTCCCATTTGAGTCAACTAGACCCTCTTTTGTTTAAATGGTTTTATATATTGTTATAAATTTAGGTGTACAGTACTACAGTACTGTACACATTTTTTTAACTGTTACACAAGACTTACAGTACTGTACTGTATCATTTTTATCTTATTCTAGACTCCCAGCAAGATTCCTTTTTTTATTTGGTGTACTGTACATACTGCTGTACATGTACATGGCACAGTATTTAACATAATTATCTTTTTACTACAGTACAGTATGTACTGTACTTTATTACTGTACATATACTGTGTACATTACTGTACTGCACATTACTAATTTTAATATTTTCGTTACAGACTGTGTGCCTGATGTGCAGAATTCATCAGCAACTACACAACTACAGTATACAGTGTACTGTACTGTACTGTATAAGTGTTAAGTACAGTACTGTACTGTACTGCGTACTGCACATCTCCATCTCCCACAACCAGTACAGTATATCTTTCAAAATCACTGAAATCAGGTAAGGAATTCTTCACTTTTTTCATTTATACATTTTATATTGTTTTATAAAATGCTTTCCTTTCTAGTTACATACAGGACTGTACAGTAGTACAATATATTGTGTATAGTATACTGTACACAAAAATGGCAGCACCAGCAATTTACTGTAAGTACAGCATGTACTGCAGTGTACAGGGGTTATGAAGTACGACAATTTCAAAGCAACAAGGAAGTAGTATTCGCTTTGTACACTGTGCGTACACTACATGGTAATACTATATATAACAAAATGTATTTTTACTGCACAGAAGTACAGTACAGTATGTACTGTATTGTAGTGTACTCCACAGTACTGTACTTTAATTAATACTGTATAAAGTGAACCCACCCCATATTCGCATCCCCCTGCGAATAGCTAAAATCCTCAAATACTTAAAACCCCTCTAAAAACACTCAGAACTGCCCATTTTGATAGCTTAAACACAAAAAACAACCATCACAAAATGCTTATATCTAAGTATTTTAATAGTTTTATCACAAAAAGTGCATTTAGTCATGAAAATGATATGAAAATACAGTAATTAGTGAACATTTCTCAGTGAAAAATACCGCAAATGGGCGAATTTTCCTCAAATAATGTGAATGTACGTTCCACAGAGAAATCCATGTATTGGTGAGTCCGTGAAACGTGAGACCGCGAATATGGGGGGGTGGGGTTTACTGTACCAACAGAGAATGTGATTCAACCAGATGGAAAGAGTAAGGCTAGACATTCAAAAACAGCTACACTCTACTTATATCTTAGGCAGCCTTTTACGATTCTTTGCACAAGGTTCAGGGAGGTCCTTACCTCCAAACAAACATGACGTACAAGATCACTACTGTACGAAGTCAAGTCTCTGATCTTCTTCAAAGGGTCATAAGTGGAGGTTCCAGAACTCTGGAATACATCTGTAAAAGTTGTGGATCATTCCGGATTCAATTTTCACTATTGTACTTGTCCTCTCTCCTTTCACGCCAGTCCTGAAAAAAACAAAAAATATATAAATACTTTGTATTTATTTTTTAAATATTTAAAACCTCTACATTACATAGCTTTTACTACCATTGGCGCAGAAGTAAGTTATATGATTGAGAGATAAGGTTCATTTAAAAAAATATATGGTTTGAACTGCTTACAAAAAAAACTTCATCGATGTGACTAACGTCCAGTAATAAACAGAAATAGGGACAAATATACAATTTAGGCCAAAGGCATAGCACTGGGACCTATGGGGTCATTCAGAGCTGAATCGGAAACTGACAGTACAAAGGTCTGAAAGGTGTAACGGGGGGAAAGCTTCGCAGTTGCACTATGAAGCTGAACGGAGGTGCAGTAAAAGGAATGAAATACAGTCATAATAATAATAATAATAATAATAATAATAAAAAATAATAATAATATGATATCCACACGTAATATTCCAGCCTTTGTAAAGGACCATACTAAAGTATTCCCTATCGACTGCAATTGACGTCATCCCCAGGAAATCTTTCACCGAATTCTACTCATCATTTTGAATATTATTATTATTATTATTATTATTATTATTATTATTATTATTATTATTATCATTATTATTATTATTATTATTATTATTATTCAGAAGATGAACCCCATTCATATGGAATAAGCCCGCAGGGGCCAATGACTTGAAATTCAAGAAGCTTCCAAAAAATATGAAAGTGTTCATTTGGAAGAACTTACAGAAGGTAATAAGATCAATTAGAAAATAAAAAAGATAAATTGATAATAAATTAACAAATATAGAACTAAATTATTAAAATACAACATATAAATAAAATATGGTAGTTATTTGAATATCCTGTCACCTACATTGATTGAGAAAACACGATAAAAAAACTGCAGAATAATTTGCAAAAGAACAAAAAGTATCGTGTTTGTGAAATGAAATTTAAATGAGTCAATATCAAAGAAGAATTTTAAGGCTCCATCATAGCTTCTGTGACCACTGGTAGAGATTCAACCAACCAAATCTGTACTGAATAACAATAATATTCAGTACAAATCTGGTTGGTTGAATAACAAGAATATTAAGTACAAATCTGGTTGGTTGAATAACAAGAATATTAAGTACAAATCTGGTTGGTTGAATAACAAGAATATTAAGTACAAATCTGGTTGGTTGAATAACAAGAATATTAAGTACAAATCTGGTTGGTTGAATAACAAGAATATTAAGTACAAATCTGGTTGGTTGAATAACAAGAATATTAAGTACAAATCTGGTTGGTTGAATAACAAGAATATTAAGTACAAATCTGGTTGGTTGAAAACAATAATGAAGATGTCTCAGAAATGTTACAAAGCATGGAATGAAGAATACCATTATTATTATTGTTATTATTATTATTATTATTATTATTATTATTATTACTGAAGTTCCAATGCCACAATCCAACAGGGGGTCAAACCCACTCCAGATGTATTGTTCCACGAAGCCTGTCACTCCCTGGAACGGAACGGAAAATAAAACTGAGGCCATAGGCCACGCGCTGGGACCTACGATGACCTCAACCAGCACCGAGAGGGAAACGAGAGGAACAGAAAGGTCTGAGAGGCATAACAGGAGGAGGAAAACCTCTCCGTAGCACTACGAAACAATCGTCAGGGAAGGGTTGAGGAAAGTTAGATGAACGAAAGTACAAGAAAAGGGGATTGAAAGTATGTGAAGAGATTTCTTGAAGATGTAAGAGTCCCGGTAAGGAGAAAAAGCGTGTAGAGTCAAAGGAATAATTGCTTGTAGGAGAATGATTCCGAAGGTGTCTATAGCACACGCTGAGTTCCCAAGCAAACAGAGGTTAGGATTCAAAATTGACGCGGGCAAAAGGAAGAAAGCAAAAGAGAAAGTTCGACGGGGAAAGTGACCATAGGTAACGTATTGATAAGATCTATAGCCGGACAGAGCTTTGTGGAGAAAAGATTGGCTGAAAATGTCTTCCTCTATCAAGGGATTTTACACAAGGGACTCCACTGAGAGATTTGAGTTGAATATATAGAATTTAGGCCAGAGGCCAAGCACTGGGACCTGTGAGGTCATTCAGCGCTGCAACGGAAACTGACAGCGAAAGGTTTGCGAGGCGTGACAGCAGGAAGACCTCAAAGCAGTTGAAGAAGCTCTATGAATCAACTGTTAGGGGAGGGTTGAGGAAAGTAAGGTGGGAGAAAGAGAATATGAAAGGAGGTACAGTAATAGGAACGAAAGCAGTACATTATTATTATTATATTATTATTATTATTATTATTGTTTGACCAATTTCACAGAGGAAATGACCTTACAAATACAGGCTGACCTAAGCACCGTAACCATTCCGGTCGAGGTCTAAACACCTGGTCTCGTATCTAAGCAATGCCTAGCATAAGCAGTTCCTGTAAATTACAGGACTTCTTTGCATACAGCCACTGAACACTCACTAAGCAGTAATATACAATCACTAAACACTCACCAAGTACTAAACACTCACCATACATTCACTAAATACTCTCTAAACATTCACTATACACTAAGCACTCACTAAACATTTGCTAAACACTCACTAAACATGCACTAAATATCACTATACACTAAGCACTCACTAGACATTAACTAAATTTTAAAGACAAACTAAACACTTACTAAGCATTCACTTAACATTACTAAACACTTGCTAAGTACTGACTAAACATTCACTAAACACATACTCACTAAACATTCACTGAACACTCACTAAACATTAACTAAATATTAAACACACACTAAACACCTACTAAGCACTCACTAATATTAACTAAACACTTGCTAAGCACTAACTAAACATACACTAAACATTCAATTATTATTCACTACACACTAACTAAACATTAACTAAATGTTAAACGCAAACTAAACACTCACTAAGCACTCACTAAACATTAACTAAACACTTGCTATCCACAAATTAAACATTAACTAAACACTTGCTATCCACTAACTAAACATTAACTAAACACTTGCTATCCACTAACTAAACATTAACTAAACACTTGCTATCCACTAACTAAACATTAACTAAACACTTGCTATCCACTAACTGAACATTAACTAAACACTTGCTATCCACTAACTAAACATTAACTAAATGCTCACATTCACAAAAAACTCTAAGCATTCACAGTCACTAAACATTAACTAAACATTTAACACACAACATACTAAGCACTAAACACTTACTAAACACTAAGCACTCACTAAACATTCACTAAACTAATGTCTAAACACCTTCTAAACACTAAGCACTTACTAAACATTCACTAAACACTGAGACTCACTAAACATTCAACACTAAACGCTCTCCAAACACTAAACGCTTACAAACATTCACTAAATACCAAACTAAAGGCTAAACACTAATCACTCACTAAACACTCAATACACTAAACATTCACTAAACTCTAAAGACTAAACATTCACTAAACTATACAATAAAGGCTAAACACTAAACATGCAACACTATAAATACTGAACACTAAGACTCACTAAACACTAAACTGCAAACACTCACTAAGAGTCAAGAAATCTAAAATTGAAATAATAATAATAATAATAATAATAATAATAATAATAATAATAATAATAATATAATAATAATAATAATAATAATAATATAATAATAATAATATAATAATAATAATAATAATATAATAATAATAATAATAATAATAATAATAATATAATAATAATATAATAATAATAATAATAATAATAATAATAATCATAGCATTTATACTAATAATATAATAATAATAATAGCACTTACAATAATAAAATAATAATAATACTAGTAATAGTAGTATTCATAATAATAATAATAATAATAATAACAATAAGACACTGTCCAACCACATTATTATTATTATTATTATTATTATTATTATTATTATTATTATTATTATTATTCAGTAGATGAACGCTGGTCAAAGTAATACTCCTGCTGAGCATCGTACATCAAAGACACAGCTCTGAGGTGTAGCCTGTGTGACTCTTGAGAGCTGGGTGTTCTGTATACACCAGAGAGTAGTCTTCTGAGACAGATCTGGGTTGTGAGGCTGCGACGCCCTCGGGTTTGATGCGCGAAACTGACATCTACTTCGAGGGGCGTCTTGCAACCGCCGGAGTAAGTGTGGCGACCGCCTTGCATGGGAGATGGCCCTGGACTGGGGGTCCCTCCTCCTAAACTCTCGCTTATTCACGCTAAAGTCAAGGTCTAATGAACGAATTGATGATCCCTAAATATTAATAATTGTTCAATTAACTACTAAACAACTCCTGAGGTTGAAATAATCACAAATAATGACGAGAATTACCCGTTTTAAGTCGACGAAGGAGGGTTTGTTTACAAAGGCACCGGCTTCCTGGATGATGACGTCACAGCCCCGCGTTTATTTTTGCTTATTTCGAGGCTGTGCGCGCGCGTGAGCGAGCTTTGACGCACTCTAACGATGAAATACGCATTATAGTTATTATAGAATTTGATTTTATGGCTTTTAGCACGATAATATTAGTTAAATTGCCTATTTTGACTCTGTTTTTAAACTTGATTTACAGTACAGCCCTTTTAAATGCATTTTCGTAATGTTTTGGTAATGCTTCTTACGTATCTGACATTCTTCATAATGATAACGATAATATAATTAGTATTTAAAAGATAAAATATAATACATATATTTTTAAATTTTATTTTATGAATAATAATGATGTTTTTATTGGTAAGATATTAATATTATTTCGATTTATTTTTGAGTCACTACAGTTTTATAGAAGACATGTTTAACCTATTATGTTGAGTCACAGCCAACTATAATCACACACCCACGAATTTGTATTTCTCGTAATATTTCGTTAATGTTTCTTATATAGCAAACCATCTATGATAATTATAATGGCGATATAAGCAGTCTTAAAAATGTAAATTCATATAATATATATTAATAATTTTATTTTATGAATAAAAATTATGTATTTATTGATAAAGTATAAATATAAATTTGATTAATCTTTGAATCACCATTGTCTCCCAGCAGACATATTGCAACCAAAGAATGTTGTACATTATACCCCCCCCCACCCCCACCCCAACAAACAGGGACAAACCCCCAGGGATACCCAATAGATGCCCCACTGACCCACTTTTAATATATTTCAAGGTCAATTTTGACAGATGGGGAAATAGAGTGGATTTAAATGGCCTTTATTTTTATAAAATAATAAATTAAAAGCCACTAAGCTTTAATACTAAATTGATATGGCTTTAAATGAGACTTTAACCTTTTTTATTTTATATATTATTGAAAATTAAAAGGCATATTTGTATTTATGTAAATACAGAGGCCATTTGGCATAAAACATATCTTTAATGGCTTCTTTAGGTAATTTATGAATTGATACAAGGGGATATTAGGCACAAAATAAATGAAAATTGTTTTTTATGGGAAAATTTAAATTATATATTCATATTTATTTATGAACTGACTCATGGATGGAAGGTAATTTACTGAATTAACTTTAACTTTATCTTAAAAATAATTAACAAAAATAATTAGATTTAATCTGATATCAAGACTTATTTTTCCTAAATTCAGGGTAAGAGGGACCTTTGTGACCAGCCCGCCACCTAGTGGTGTGATGATGTAACTTAGCTTTATGAAGCTTCTTCCATTCTTTTTCACAGCCCTTGGGACCATTATTCAGAGGCGATGAGAAGGACCCACAAATTTAAGAGAATCAGTTCTTCTTTGATTGCTGCCTGGGTCCTCTGATGGAAGCCATCTTACCCTCTGGAAGTTCAATTTCTGCTGTTTTATGGAACCTCTGTGACAAGACTGATTTCGGCTGTGCTTTGAAGTGTTGCTGTACTGGTTTTTGCTGTTTCAAGTGCTGTTCATAGCTGACTTCTCTCTTTGGCTGCTGTGTGGGAAGAATTGAAGCTTGGCTGTGCTGATGGAATGTGGCCAATGTCTGCTTGATATTGATACTTTACTAGTTTAAGTGGATTGAATGAACTAATGATTTACTTATTTAAGGAACTTGGTGTTAGTCTCAGGGCTGCCACACTTTAGGAATTGCAAGGGTTTGTGGAACTGCATTATGTAAAGCATACATTGTACTGTTGTACAATTCTCCTGGAGGTAATTAACTGGGTTTATTTTTCTTTTTTTCTCTTGTTGCTGTGTAGACATTCAATGTTTGACTTGTTTAGTGTTCTTTTTTTCCTCAGTTTTCAAATTGTTTGGAAGCACATGCTAGCTTAATTTAGTTGTCTAGTTAAGTTAAATGCCCAGACTCATGGGAACATCTCTTATGACTGGGTCCTGAAAGTTGAATTAACTAGTCCCTATTTTTGTGATTTGAAGCTTTCACCTGTTCTCTCAATAGGAATTTTATTTTGCAATAATGCCATTATTGAAGGGAACTTTTATAGATTCTGTTGTGGATCTATCACCTGTTGCTTTGTGTACATCATAACAATCTGTTCTAAGAATTTTGTAATTACCTCATACTTTATACATTTTCTTATTTAAACCTAATCTTAATAGAAATCTATTAAGACATATTATGAATCCCAATCACCTGTTGCTAAACTTAACTGAATCTTAAGAACTCTGGTATATTATAACTTGTGGCTAATTGTAAAGCCTAACTGAATCTTTAGACTTTTGCAGTTACCTCTGGTATAGCCTATTTACTTTTTTTTGTTTTTTTTGTTACCAAAGTATTTTTGAAGTAACTCTTTCCCAACCTTGTATATTGTAATTTTGATGTGCAAGTGGAAACAGTGTATGAATTATCTTTTTAATTTATTCTTTGTATTTTGTTAAGTGAGTTACTGGCTCTGAAGTGTGCTCCCAAACTGAAATGCTCAAATTTTTTTTGTATATTCTGTAGTGTTAATTGATTTTGTAGCTACTGGTTAACTTGGTTATATTAAGTTATTTAAGATAACTATATTTAGACATTTAAATTTATGAATTTTGTTATATTTAAAACAAATTTCTTAGGAGTTACTTTCATGCTATCAAACTAAGTAATGAGCTATCTAAAGAAAACTTTTAATATGTATGTGAAAGGACTTATTACAATAAATTAAGCTATTTAAAATTTTATATATTTTTTACCCTTGTCATTTCAAATGAGTAAACAATGCTGTCAAACTGAAAATCTACCACAGGGCTGAAGGGTCATTGATGAGATCCTGGAGTGGGGACTACAAATTGTTTATGGCCCAAGTGACTATTTACTAGAGTAATAGAAAGGTGACAAGTTAATAGAAAAATACTTTTATCTTTGCTTAAGTTGAAGAAAGAAGCCTGAATCCCCTTGCTCATTGTCCAAATGTACTCAAAGTATAAAAATAAGCTAATCTTCAATTTCCTGAACTTTTCTCTCAATGGCATAGATCAACCTGTAGAGTTGAAATAACCTTCAATTTTGGTCTGTGTATAGAGCTATTCTTGGAACTTCAAATTTTAGCTCCGAAGACAGTATACAGCTATGCCCTGTAGCTGTGTATGAAGCAAGGATTTCCTTTCAAAGCTCACACATTTAACATAACAGTTGATAATTACACTTGTGGGCAAGGTTTGCAGGTAAAAATTGTGGATATACTTACACCCCTGGTGTATCTGAGCTTGTATGTTCAGCTGACAATTAGATCAGTCTACACAGAAAATCTGTATCAAGGAATTATCAAGTAAGTTCTATAAATGTGTTTAATGACAAGTTATAACACTTATTGAAGTACATTAAGTGGCCTCAGCTGTATTGGTCACACTTAAGTGATGTAGGAGTCTTAACTTAAAATGAAGTGTTTGTCATAGTCTCCTGAGCTTACAAATAATGTAAGTGCTAATTGGAGCCACAGTATGTTGTGAGTTTTAAGTCAGAACAAAAGTCCGTTAATAATTTAAATGCTGAATAACAGTATTTTGCTTTTAGATTCCTTTGCTTTATAGAGATTATTTATAGATGGATAAATTCATTAATAGACATATGGCAAAGGTTTGACTATATTTTAAGACCCATTAAAATTAACCTGAATATTAAGTTCGGAACTGATTTTCCTTAAAGGCCAAAATAAATATGAAATTTTTCTTTCTCTCTCTCTCTCTCTCTCTCTCTCTCTCTCTCTCTCTCTCTCTCTCTCTCTCTCTCTCTCTCTCTCTCTCTCTCTCTCTCTCTCTCTCTCTCTCTCTCTCTCTCTCTCATACACACACATACCTATTTAGATTTATACTCTAGGAAGCCATAGCAATAATATAGAAAGTTATTATTGAATTGATATCACAAAGGGTTTAAATCCATCAAGGTATAACCTGGCTGTCATCTGCGTTCGTATCATTGCATCAGATTCGAAATATTTCGGAAAAGTGTCATTCATTTCTCAATTTCTCCCACTCATTCAAAATCATACTGTAATTACGTAATTAATAGAAATTATTCATTTTTACTGATTTTAGTCAAATTCTGACATTAAATAAGTTTTTGAAATAAATAGAAATGGAATTTTTTGGGCCTTATCAAAGTTTTCGGAAACAAAATAAGACATTGAGTAGAGTTCAAGCTAGGCCTAATGACAGTTCATTTGTTTATATTTCAAGTATCATTTCAACATTGCAAAGGAGATCTGGTATAAATGTTCTTAGAGAGAGAGAGAGAGAGAGAGAGAGAGACTGGTGTAAGCAGGCGGTCAATAGAGTTATTTTTAGATCCTATGCATTCGTACTTACATCTTTGATCCTGACTTCAACTTTACTTATGTGATTATCATAATCATTAATGCAATCTTTGTGGTTAAAAGTAACTCGAAATAGATTAATTACATTTAATATGAATAATTACTTCAATAAGGCAAGAATTACCTTGGCTTACAGTTATGTGGCCACATCTTGAGAAGAAATCAAAGCTAAATAATACGAACGAAGTCTCTACTTGTAGAAAAGGGTATTAAAATGTTCCGTGAATGAAAAGGAACTTTTACAAAGACTTATCTTAAGAGTTTATTGGAGAAAATGGTACTAGAAGTTCCCTGAATAAAAAGGAACACAGGAACACCCAAGAGGAGTTAAATCTTGAAGAAAGCAAATCAAAATAAGCTTAAAAACGAACACAGGCACAACAATCCTGAACAAGCACAAGGAAAACAAACTTGAAAACGAACACAGGCACAATATATTTAAAGAAGCACAAGCAAAAACAACGTAAAAACGAACACAAGCACAACAAACACAGACAAGCACAAGCAAAGCAGGAATAAAACGAGAAAAAGGGTGGGCCGTTTCAAAGAAAAATCCCGCTTAATACTACTACTACTCCTACAGAAGCAGTGAGCAACAAATTGCCTTTAATTAACGGGTAAGTGACCTCATTAACAATAATTGTGACAGAATTAAACAGCGGATGCCCCAAAATACCCCAAGGAGCGTGTGAATGCCCGTGGGACCCCAATTTGAGCATGGAAAAACCAAAATGATTTTTCCTGCAAAAATGGGTAGGAAATGAGAGGGCACTACAAAAAACCTAAAAATACCCACCTAACGTACCCTAGGGGGTGTTTACTGGTTACAATGTTGCCCCTATTATCCATGGAGCGGGGTTTTGGGGGGGGGGCCAGTATTATCTTAATTTACCCAAAAATATATATATATAAAATATAATTTGGGAGTCTTATGAAAAATAACATTTTCGTTGCATATTAACAATTTACCGTTCTTTTTTTACTGTAATTAACCTGTAATTATCCTGTAATTATCCTGTAATTATCCTGTAATTAACATATGTTTGATAATATCTTGCCCTGGTTTTTTTCTTGAGTTTTCCCATTATTTTAATTTATTCTTGTATTTGTCATTGCAATGTTGTGTGTACTCTGCCCATACCCATCTCTTCTTGTGCCCATATACCCATCTCTTCTTGTGCCCATATACCCATCTCTTCTTGTGCCCATATACCCATCTCTTCTTGTGCCCATATACCCATCTCTTCTTGTGCCCATATACCCATCTCTTCTTGTGCCCATATACCCATCTCTTCTTGTGCCCATATACCCATCTCTTCTTGTGCCCATATACCCATCTCTTCTTGTGCCCATATACCCATCTCTTCTTGTGCCCATATACCCATCTCTTCTTGTGCCCATATACCCATCTCTTCTTGTGCCCATATACCCATCTCTTCTTGTGCCCATATACCCATCTCTTCTTGTGCCCATATACCCATCTCTTCTTGTGCCCATATACCCATCTCTTCTTGTGCCCATATACCCATCTCTTCTTGTGCCCATATACCCATCTCTTCTTGTGCCCATATACCCATCTCTTCTTGTGCCCATATACCCATCTCTTCTTGTGCCCATATACCCATCTCTTCTTGTGCCCATATACCCATCTCTTCTTGTGCCCATATACCCATCTCTTCTTGTGCCCATATACCCATCTCTTCTTGTGCCCATATACCCATCTCTTCTTGTGCCCATATACCCATCTCTTCTTGTGCCCATATACCCATCTCTTCTTGTGCCCATATACCCATCTCTTCTTGTGCCCATATACCCATCTCTTCTTGTGCCCATATACCCATCTCTTCTTGTGCCCATATACCCATCTCTTCTTGTGCCCATATACCCATCTCTTCTTGTGCCCATATACCCATCTCTTCTTGTGCCCATATACCCATCTCTTCTTGTGCCCATATACCCATCTCTTCTTGTGCCCATATACCCATCTCTTCTTGTGCCCATATACCCATCTCTTCTTGTGCCCATATACCCATCTCTTCTTGTGCCCATATACCCATCTCTTCTTGTGCCCATATACCCATCTCTTCTTGTGCCCATTGCAGCTGATTCTTCCTAAATGGTTCCAGATTCAAAAGTAATGAAAGATGTGCTGTTGATGTTCTCCTCTCTGAAATTAACCTCAGAATTGGCCTGTTCTTGTATGCTGGGCACCATGGAGTTCCCTTCACCTGGGGGTCCGGGGGCAGAGCCTCCTGGCCAAGCAAGATGGCCTGCTACGTTAGGTTAGGGGACGTTAGGTTAGCATCGTTTCTTTCATAAAAGGTCTCCCTGACGGCTTGCACATGCGCAGAACCACCCCACGCCAACAACGTGGCCGTCCGTGCCGAATCACCCTGTAGGAGTTTACGGCCATTTCTGAGTAAGAGCTCCTCCTCGGAAACTGATTATTCCTGTGCTCGGTCAGTTGTTGTTAACCTCGTAACCTCATGTCTGCCCAAAATGGTTGGGGACCCTTTGGGAATGCGGAGTTTTTTGGAAATGCTGGGAGAATGACTGGACCACCATGTTGGTGTCATGGAATGGTTCCGCACGTGCGGAAGTCATCAGGGAGCCCCGTGTTCAAGAAGGGATTGACTAGGGAAACCTATTATAAAAGAAACTACACTAACCTAACGTTCCCTAACCTAACCTAACAGGCCGTGTTACTTAGCCAGGGGCCTCTGCTCCCGGACCCCCTGGGTTAAGGAAACTCCACTTTTGACCAGAACCTTTTGTATAACACTGCACATCTGTGATAGCAGTCCAGGATGGCCACCATACAATAGCATATCAGTTCCTAGGTTAATTACAGTCGACCGCCATAAAATACAGGCAGTTCCCGGTTCTGTTTTTCCGCCGCATCGTAACCTCGGAACGTTGTAAGCCGGACCCGTCGTAAACCGGGGACTGCCTGTAATGGTCAGTTCTTGATAAGGAACCAGATTACTATAGAAAGAGTCAATTTCCAAGGGAGCACCCCATGCGGAGGTGTTCTACAGTTCTACCCTAGGCCAGGCCTGAAGTAGGCGTGCAATGTGCACGACTAACTGGACCCACAGATAATGTGGCGAGTGTCAGGTTTGGTGACGTCAAACGTTCGCCGTGGGCTGCCGTTCACTTTTTCGGCTTGGAACGGCCACTTAGGTTTTATTTTTTCGTGGACTGAACATGGATTGTGTTCATCGAGCATCGGGCGCAGTGTCCCTTTGGCCGCTAGCTCTGATCCCTTTCTTTCCTTTTACTGTACCTCCTTTGGCCTTACTTTCCTCAAGCCTTTTCTAACAGCTGATTAGGCCTGCCTATTTGCTATTCCTGTATGTTTTTAATAAACCTCTTCTATAAAATGTAAGAAAATCCATTTTTCTTTGGATTTGTCACAATTTATAGAAATTTTAATCAATTTTTTATAGACTAGGTTACGATTTTTGGGCGAGACTTCACCTAGCATAGGTTAGGCCAGCCTATTTGCTATTCCCATGTATATTTAATAAACCCCTTCTATAAAATGCAAGAAAATGAAGGGTTGGCAAAAAATCGTAACCTGACCAACTCCATAAAGGTTTCAGTCAGAGAAGGAGATATACAAGATTCTACAGTCATCTACGATCATTGTTAGAGATGTCAGACTTTCTAGGGTGTGGGAGGTACAATCAAATTGATTAGTCACAGCTATAATTGTATGTGGTGTATTGACTGTTGTAATGTTTAAGCTTGAAAAAGACTTGGGAGTTTGTGTATATTTTTAACCGTTTCCTTCTTTGCTTGCAGGTAATTTTACAGTGGACCCTCCTTCGTGCAACTGCTGTTTGAACCCTGCCGTTCATGATGGCGCAATGGTACATAAAAGCCTGTACTGTAGACACTTTTAACAACAACCAAGTGCTTGTATGACTGTCAAGCCAAGAGACTTGGAGAAGATTGGCCCTCAGCTCCCCAATACCCGATGTCAACCCCAGACACAGCAAGAGGCTCCGAGAGCACCAGAAACCTGCAGGTGCTTCAGAGGTAAGTTTCCCTTGCTTTGCATGGGGTCACCTATGGCGGTTCCTCC
>JANJGK010004820.1:0-55494 GCA_039081455.1 Macrobrachium rosenbergii
GGTGGTGGATATCTGTACGAGATTTGCTAATCATTAGTGTTTTCGCTTTACTGGACCTCAACCTCATACCCCACCGACTACACCATTCACTGAATCTAGTTCATGTCCTGATTGAGGCTGAGGGGCAGCTTCATTTCTCATACAAGTGTTGCATCATCGACATACTGAACAATCTTGATTTCCAGGTCAACCACCAATATCACTCGTATACATTAAAAATAACAGTGGACCAAGAACACTACCCTGTGAAACGCCAAAGAAAATAGGTATTGGTTCACTAAAGATCCCGTCAACAGCAAGTCGCTGCTGCCCACCTGTAAGGAAATCCTGAAGTAATCCTAAAATATATCCACACACTTCGAGATTCTGAATTTTATAAATAATTGCTTTATGATTTACTAGATCGAAAGGAGCCCTAAAATCTATTTGAATTACTCTGCACTCAAATCCCTATCAGAAGGTTCTCTTGTAAATGGCATGTCAAAGTCTAAAAGGGCATGGCAGGGTACCTGATTCCTATATGTATATTGACTATCAGCTAACTATTCTTTAGATTCTATATACTTATATAGTGCCTCAAAAATAAATTTTCAGTAACTTTGGAGAGCACAGGGAGAAGAGAAATTGGCCTGTAGTTACAACAGTCTGTAGATATGCAAAGATACTACGTCGACATAAAAATCTATAGAATCTACTTATCTTGGGAGACAAAATCCTAAACTTAAAAAAAGTAAAAAAAAAAAAAAAAAAAAAAAAAGGAATAAACCATCACGATCTTCTCCATTCCAGCAATCAAGATTACCTAGAATTTTCTTAACATCCTTGGAGCGAAATGCAGATTTGGTAAGAATGGGTTCAGGATGACAAGTATCAGGGAGAGGGCTATGCTCAGCTGATTGTACAGCTTCGAAAGCTCGATGAAGCAGTCCAGCCTTTTCCCTGGGGCCAGTAACCAATCTACCATCATCTCTTAGTAGTGTAAGAGTGGAAGACGGCCTTGGCTCAAAGACAGATGATGCCAATTTGGTCCACAACAGATGAGGCTGAGTAGGCTAATTCCTTCAAGTTTCCTCTTCAAGGAATTATTGTAATTTCTCACCGCTGTAAGGTAAGTTCTATTCGCAGCACGGCGAGACTGACTACAAAAATAGTGCAACTTTCATTGGAACGATTTCGTCTCCATGCGTTGAACTTGGTCTGTCATGCATGTGGGACAGTTATGTATGGAAAAGTGAACTGGAAAAAAACCTTTTTATAAGAACTGAAAAAGCTCCTTTATATTGAAACAAATAAAGAGAATTTCTCCGTTTCTTGAAGCGAAGTTATGAAAGGACAAATCCTCTATTGACTGGGAAGATAAGCGACATAGGAATAGACAATTACAACATATAGATAAAATTGTGAATAAGATGGGAAATTCTTATGTCATCAACTATCCTTTAGCTAAGCATTCCAAAAGCATGGTATGTTACCCTAAATGAAGTTTGAGAGATGGATAGACAGAGAGTGAATGAAGTGACGTGAAGTCTGAGAGAGAGAGAGAGAGAGAGAGAGAGAGAGAGAGAGAGAGAGAGAGAGAGAGAGATTTAAAGGTGCCTGACCTTATACAAAATCAAGATTTAGTCATGCAATGTAATGTAATTGTGAAACTGACTAATGATATCGGGGCAAGGTTCATATAAAAAATTATCCAAGAGAGAGAGACGAGAGAGAGAGAGAGAGAGAGAGAGAGAGAAGAGAGGAAGAGAGAGAGAGAGAGAGAGAGAGAGAGATTGAATTGCATAACTCCTGCCTCCAGGTGTCTTCATGAAAGCATTGCCATTTGTTTTAAATCAAACCTTATCCATTTTCCTCAAACTTTAAATTTCCTATTTGATATTGGGTTTCTCACTTCAGCTCCAACTCTTGTTTTTTCCTCCCTTGTCTTTCTATCAAATTACTGTTTTTATTTTCAAGTACTTACGTTATTTGTACTGCTTCTATTTTCGAGTACTTCTGTTCCTTTTGTTTTTGTTGCATCTGACTTTTACTGACATTGTATTTACAAATATGTATAATTATGTTCAGATATTGCCTCTTTCTGAAACCGATTTAAGCTATAACCTCTTGAGTAAAAGTCCTCTGCGTACTCTCCCTCCCTCCCCCTAAATGCCTCAGAACGACTGTAACTGCATTAATCCTCAATTAATTTACATTCTATACTCATCATCAGTTTCATATATATGTATGTATGTATGTATGTATGTATGTATGCATGTATGTATATATATATATATATATATAATATATATTATATATATATATTATATATATATATATATAGTATATATATATATATATATATATATATATATATATATATATATATATACACACAACACAGATCAGATGCGCAAGGCGTTTATTCACACGATGAAGCAGATTAAGGGCAGTAATACGACAGGATACGCATTTTGTTTTAATCTTACGTTCCGTGACGACATCGCCACATCTTCAGGGATTTTCTATAAAATAAAATATAATATATTAACATAAAATAAGAGCTGATTATAAGATCCAATAGTTGAAAAGGCTAAAACAATTTAATGGTAAAATTACAACTCACAGACTTAAATTACATGCACACTCGATTAAAACTGAGATTAGAAGTACAAAAAAATTATAAATAACGAAAAGAACATTTATATATCTCGGCAAAATTGTATATATAAAAAAAGAAAGCCAACACATACAATCAAAAGCAAAAGTTATATGTTCATAGAACTACGGCTGAAAACAGCTTCACACAACTGACCTTTCAGCATCAAGAGGTAGCTGTATAAAGAATGACAGAAAACTTAGGCTAAAAATAACGGGGCAGCAGCAGAGGAATGGTTGTTGAGAGTCGGAACTCGTAATTTTATATTTAAAGTTTCCAAAATCAACAGTTCGTGAGTTTCTTTGTTTGGCCAATAATGTTAAAATATTCACATTTGATGGTAGTTTTGCATTTAACAATGTGATTCCTTATATAAGAAGTTTCTTGGTTAGATAGCTTACACCCAGACGTATAACTAACGCGCCGATGAGAATCGGCCCTGACCCTGAGAAGACCCAATGGTCTTAGGATTCTTAGGTATAAGGTTTAGATTTAGTCTCTCTCTCTCTCTCTCTCTCTCTCTCTCTCTCTCTCTCTCTCTCTCTCTCTCTCTCTCTCTCTCTCTCTCTCTCTCTCTCTATATATATATATATATATATATATATATATATATATATATATATATACATACATATATAAAACTTTCTCTTAATGTGTTCTGTAGTAATATAAATATAAGGACTTTAGTTAAATGTATTAATAAACTTTCATTAAATCTCAACACCACCTAGGTTCTTCGTTGGAAGAGCGGGTTTCCGTTCTCAGCTACCACTCTGTTGGCCGCGAGTTCGAATCTCCGACCGGCCAATGAAGAATAAGAGGAATTTGTTTCTGGTGATAGAAACTCATTTCTCGCTATAATGTGGTTCGGATTCCACAATAAGCTGTAGGTCCCGTTGCTAGGTAACCAACTGGTTCTTAGCCACGTAAAATAAGTCTAATCCTTCGGGCCAGCCCTAGGAGAGCTGTTAATCAGCTCAGTGGTCTGGTTAAACTGAGATACTGTATATGTATCAACACCACCTTTTATGTTAAGTGTAAATAATTTTCATTCGTATGTAACGTGCAGATTTACACAAGAAATTTGTTCGAGAGTTACTGAATAAAGAATCATACCAAAATATATATCAGTATTGGATTTTAATACGTACATCTAACACTTCCTTCCTGTTATTAATTAAAAAGGGATGTGTCAAGTGGTACAAAGTGCAAGCTGATGTCATCTATCGGTCCCTGGGGAGAAACAAATCCAACCGGCTTCCTCGGGTAAGGGGTTCGTCGTCACTTCTGTTACTCATTTCAGAAGTCACCGGATTTTTTTTTAAGGAAGAATCGGAGAGACCGTAAACCTTTCCACTACCTTTCGTTCGGACGCATTTTTATCATCACTATTATATTTACATAAATGATAGTGTAGGTTAGAACATGTGATGTATGGTACACTATCATGTATTATGCATTTGAGATTCCTGCCCCTAATGCATTATCTCTTTATATGAACGCTCTCGTATACCGGTAGTTTGACGAAACAATAAGAGATAAAAATAAATAATTCTGGGAAATAGTTAACTTGTTATACTGGCAGTTAACTCTTGTTCTACGGTCAAGTGTTTCTGTTAAACGTATTATTTGTACTTTGCATTTCGATTGAAGCACCTTAGTTAGGTAATATTATGATATCTTGCGAGAAATTTTGAAAAATAATATATTTGTGTAAAAATCATCGTGTTTATGGAATAACTTGATTTTTTTTATGTATATTTGCCGGGAATGATATAATATTATTATGAGTGCTTTGAAATGAAAGTTTTCCTGACGACTCTTAAGCAGAATGCCTAATGATATTATATCGGCTAATAATGGTAAATAATATTATGAGTATCTGTCAGTTATTAATAGAATAAAAAAAAAGCTAGAGAGAAAATTCATCCCCTACAACAAACTTATTAACAACGAGTGTCATCTCCACGTTATTAATGAAAACTATTTCCCTACCCAACTAAATTCTCTCGATCTAATTCACAAATGAACTGCCAATGAGAATATACATCACTTCATTAACAGCAGTCAAGTGACGGAACCTGGAATAACTTCACTCAGTATCAATCAACTATCTTGAGTGTTTCCGTTATGGAAGAATCCTCATGAATTAATCTTGCATTTAGGACAAACAAGGTCATATTCTTATTCATTTGTCTGAACTGCTTCGAGTGACGAAAATATTTTCTTTAGGACCCAGAGGCCAGAGGGGGAGTGGAGGACCCAGAGTGTAGGACCCAGAGTATAGGACCCATCACATTCAGTGGAAGGGGTGTTCTACACAAACCCATTCCTCTGTGAAATATTCCTTCTCTCCAAAGACTGACACTCCCCCTTCCCTCGCTCTAATCTCTCTCCCTATCTCCCCCCCCTCTCCCCCCCCCCCCCGACCCCTTCATAATCATACACGTGCCCATTTATTCTGAAATAAGAAATACGAGATAGAAGGCAAGGAAAGAAAAGAACTATAATGATAAGTGGGAAGGGCAGGATATTATTGAGCAAGAGAGAGAGAGAGAGAGAGAGAGAGAGAGAGAGAGAGAGAGAGAGAGAGAGAGGTGATGAGTCCTTCCTCCTCAAGAAAATGCAGCAGATAAGATAATTATGATAATCATAATTATTAGCGCATTAAAGGGGAAGGTAGAAGAAAAATGTTATTTTTTTCCAATAGCGTACCTTTGTAAAATATGTGAATATTAAATTGAATGGGGCTAAAAAATCATTTGTTTTTCGAAGGGTGAGGTTGCTGATCCAACAATTTTTACTCTAAGGCACTCTCAAGCAAACTACACGCAAAAAAAATAAAGTTACACAGATAATTCTGTTTCGATAACAAACGAGAAGACTAAAGAAATATAAAACCATTTAATAGATACAAAAGTCATTGCATTACGAAATGATCTTGAGATGAGAGATAACTTTCTTGGATTACTTCAAATAGTGGATTAAACTTGGAGAAGCTAAGAACACACATAAAGATGAATGACAGTCTTTAATTTTGTTTTACTATCCCCCAAACCTCTTAAAAGAAAAGCTGAATATAATTAATAATTTTTGCTAAAGTCCTTATTTCCTCATTGCTGAATCCGATCAGCCGTAAATATGATCTCCTTTGTGTATTGAGTGGTTTTTACGCTTCTAATCTCACTTTATTTGTAAAACTGAGTCTTTGCGGTATCTTTTTACCTCTGGAATGTAGTTTGTTTGATAATGTCTTAGAATATAGGTATAAGTTTGTGTGTGCGTGTGTGTGTGTATGTATGTGTGTGTATATATATATATATATATATATATATATATATATATATATATATATATATATATATATATATATATATATATGTATATATGCATTGATGGTAATTGTTGTGATAATGAATGTTGCCATATTCCTGGGGTGTAAAAATTGGCGTCGTTTCAAGAAGAAGCAGTCTCCAAGCGATAAAATGACACTGACATATGAAGCTGCAGAGTAAATGTGGAGTAACTGTGATTTGTGTCACGGTCGACACAAGTGGTGGCCGAAACCTGTTCCTGTTAGGAAGTGACAATGTAGTGTCTTGCGGCATCCAGCGCATTTCAGCGCCTAGGTGAATGCCTGATGATCTGCAGGCTCATCGCGGCGGTGACTGAACGAAATGTCACCTTAGGTACAGTTTGTCAGCGGCTCGTGAGCTGGAGAGCTCATCAGCGCTTTGTCTTGAATGTTCTAGAAGCTTTATCCAGCTAGAACACAAAAATGGGTGTGTCGTGAAGAAGGGGTTTGTGCATTTGCATGTAGTGAGGAGTGGTTTTTAGTGTAAGTGCTTGGAGCGTCTGTAGAAAGCCATACATTCGTTCTGGAGGAGCCAAAGTGTGAAGGACTCTGAGGGCAAATTCCCTGCTGTAAAGTTGAGTGTTAAAGATAAACAGTAAATTCACATTTCGTTGGCTTAACATTTTGTTTTCATTTCTTTTAACACTTTTTTCTATATGGTGTAATGGTGCAATGTCAACTAAGTTGGTGTTAATACTAACGGGAGATAATTTCTCTCTACAGATGTTTCATGGATAGTCATACTCGTGCATGCCCATGCACATGCATACATACTCAGGTGTCGACACACCTATAAGTAAACGTGGCCATTATGGGATGTAGTCACTTAAGTGAACTGGTGACATAAGACAAAAAGTCGGAATGGAGACTGAATAGTTATTGGGGGGTGAGATAGGAAGAATCCCACTTATAGTTCTGGTGACTGATAAAATGTTGGGAAAACATTCATAATTATACTTATTTACCATTTTTAACCTGTCATATGTTAGATTTGCAGAATAAACTGTTTTTTGTGAACGCGGTTTGATTTATACTCATCTGCTGCAGGGTTTAATATTCCTGAGAGAGAGAGAGAGAGAGAGAGAGAGAGAGAGAGAGAGAGAGAGAGAGAGAGAGAGAGAGAGAGAGAGAGAGAGAGAGGCAGGCCGCTCGATCACGTCTACGAACACTACAGGAAAGATAACTGTAGGATTATTCTGTGTTACGTATATATATATATATATATATATATATATATATATATATATATATATATATATATATACATAATCAGAAAGCTACAAACGTCCTTTAATATCCAATTCGCTCTACCTCGGAAATAATATATTTTCATATATGTTACCGAAGGGGAATTTTTTTAGTTGATAATAAGTCCACCGTCCCGTGGGGTCGAACGGGTTAGTGCGTCCCTGTAGTCCTGAGTCCTCGTCTGTCGCTGGTTCGACCCCACGGGACGGTGGACTTATTATCAACTAAAAAAATTCCCCTTCGGTAACATATATGAAAATATATTATTTCCGAGTTAGAGCGAATTGGATATTAAAGGACGTTTGTACCTTTCTGATTGTTTATGAATCACGGTGATGTGATAAATAGTCATATATATATATATATATATATATATATATATATATATATATATATATATATATATATATATATATATATATATATATATATATATATATTTCATCTCAAAGTTCATTTTGTTTCAAGAATGCTTAAAAACTTGAATGAACAATATGTAAAATGCGGAAGCAGAAAGAGAATTCTGAACAAAATAGCAAAACATCATAAATTGGAATTACAAAGACCATAAGATCAAAGACCATAAGAATCATAACAGACATTCGCCTCCACAAATACATAATTCATTCTAAGTAGCTTAACCTCCATCTCTCGCGAAAATTAACTTAACTGCAAAGAAATATATTCAGTCCTCGCCCTAATGATTACGATAATGACATTCATACGCAAAAAATAATGTGTGCAACACTGCCTATTATATATATATTTTTTTTATTATTTTTGTGGGTGTGGACTCACAGACATTCCAACATTACCCAACATTATATTTTATACTTTTTCAGAGCGCCAGGATGCAAATGAGGAGCCTAATACTCTTACCATGAAATTTTCATCACGGGTCCTAATTCCAGTATCACTTATCATCATTATTATCGCCGTATTAGGAGCTTTTTGGGGGAAATTAGTCTCTCGTGTTACCCTGAATACGAATATGCAGTTGTAATTTGTTTTCCATATCGGAGGTATTTGCTTATTTTTGGGGAAATAGTAGTGACAATATTACTGGCGTTTTGTCATTATAATAATAATAATAATAATAATAATAATAATAATAATAATAATAATAATAATAATAATAATAATAATAATAATTCTAGAACTCACTTTTACATAAAATGCCTGTCAGGGTACTTCTTTTCCATGTCTTCCATTACAACAAAATAAAGAGGCTGTAATACCGTAATATATTTTTATATTTTCACTTGTAATCCTATATATATATATATATATATATATATATATATATATATATATATATATATATATATATATATATATATATATATATATATATATATATATATATATATATATATATATATATATGTCGGATTTCTAGGGTTGTTAAAGGAAGCGTGCGTTAGTTCGTATATCGTGAAAATGGCTGATTGTGGAGGGTTCTAGTGAAAGGCAATTCATTTGGTTTAGAGGAGCCAAACCAGTAAGTCTTGCTGGAACACTCTGGGATCAGGATTCCCTTTTTGCTGAAAGGTTAAATATTTAACTTAGAAAATGATTAACTTTCTAGTGTTTAACTCCCAGGGATTATTTCTTTGTTTCCTTTCAATATGTATTTCTATGTGTTATGAACTGAATGAATTCTGATTTTTAATGGGAGATGGTTTTGTTACTTACAGTTGTTAAAGTTGGGAACCATAAAGTCATGGCATATTAGCCATCTAAAATGAACTGGTGACGAAATAGACTTGAAAAGTTATTTGGGGAGAGACATGGAACACAAAGCCACTCCAATCTTCTAAAAACATAACAGACACCTCACACGTCTCGAATGTCAACCTAACCGCGCAACTACTCCTCACTGCTGGGAGGAAGGGCGCTGGTGACTGGTACAATACATGTACATACCTACTGGGGTCTAAGCGATGACAGGCAGGGCAGCCGATCGAGACTACAAAGTCATCGCCAAAGCCAAATCAAAGTCCTTCAAAAGAAGGCATCGAGCTTACCCCATACAAATGGGAAAAAAAGCACGTTAAAAGAAAAAAAGCACGTTAAAGGAAGAAGAAGAAGAAGAAGAAGAAGAAGAAGAAGAAGAAGAAGTAGAAGAAGAAGAAGAAGAAGATCGAACTAATGTGGAACTGCTAGGTGACTTGGTGGGACACTGGAAGTACTTCCCACACACTGTGTTTTCTTACAACTGTTTAATCTTCGCTTCTGTGGGTGCGGCTTAATAGGTTTTACTATCTATCATACATATTTTTCATTTTACATGACTGTTGTTAGCCTTACAGAATAAATTATTTTTGTACACCCAGTTTGATTTCCACACACTAGGTTAGGATACTTTAGTAAAATAAGAGAAAGATAAGGAGAGAGAGAGAGAGAGAGAGAGAGAGAGAGAGAGAGAGAGAGAGAGAGAGAGAGAGAGAGAGAGAGCACACCTACCAATACTTCCAAGTTAAGTGTTCACTGATCTGCTGTGTTTTTGTACAATAGATAAATGGTGACAACAGTAACACACTAATTTTTTTTCAGTGTTATGAGTTCATGCCTACGAGAAAAGTATGAATAATGTTGATATTGGAGATGTGTACACAATACGAATGCACATTTTGAATAGGGCGTTATCTGGGGGGAACCCGGTGCGGTTGGTGACTCGTTGTTGGAGGGAATATTGCTGGCTTGCATTTTTTGTACGGGGGGGGGGGGTGTTGGTCTGTTTGTCATTCACAGACTCAGTTTAATTTGGTGGGTGTTTTGTTGAAGTGTCAGTTATCGAGTGTCGAGTGTTTTACTGTGGTTTACGACATAATGATATGCTTTTGCGTTTTTAATTGAAGTGCGGTTATTATTTCGAGTTGGAGGTGGCTGGGATTTGGTGGAAGGGGAAAAAGCGAGTTTTTGTTTGGGGGAGTTTTCCATTTCAGTTGGTTTAAAGTTTTAGTCTCTCTCTTTTGCCTTTTGTTTTTCTCTTACTAAATAATTGGGTGGTGGAAAAATGTTATTTTTATGTGCTGACTTTATTTAGGATCTTCTTTTCATTTTTTTCCTCCTTATCGAGTTATTCTTGGTTGTACTGTGTGTAGGAAGTAATGGGTGGTTTTTCCACTCAGGGAATCGCCTTGGTCTCTGTTGCGCGGTCAGAGTATATTGCATGGAAACAAAGCAGGGGTGATAACAAAGGATGAATTTTACTTCTGAGATTCATTCTTTTTCTTTTCTGGTAGAGATCTCGGAAGTTCACCTTGAAATTGATATGGCATCGTCGCTCAGCTGATTGAGCATGTGTAAGGGGTGATTTGCTTCCTTAGAGTGCATGATTTTAAGATCAGGCCGTTTCTATCGGGAGCGAGGGATATTTTTCCTTCAGGCAAAGATGAGAAGAAGAAAGTTGGTGAAATGGGGAGATGTCACATGATAAGACTCCGATCCACAGGGTCACGACTTTCGCTTCACCAATGGTGAATGGGGTTTTGAGACAACCTGCAGAGATTTTTATTGAGAGTGTTGAGAATCATTTGACTTCAAAGAAAATCACAGATGATAAAGATGTCTTTAATGAGGCTAAGGGCTTTCTGGCTTTGGATGTCAGACATATTGGGAAGCGTTGTCGTAGCTTTGAACTCAGAAAATGTTGCTCTTGGGATGACTTGAGGAATGTGGTGATCTGTTTTGGGATATGAGGACATTTTACAAAATTAGGAAAGGGCAGAGTTCTGCGGTGGATTTTAGCACAGAGTTATTTGATGCAGCTTCATATCTGGTAGGCAAGGCAAAGGGAAAAGGCAAATTTTATTCTATCGACCCCTTCCGGAGTATGAGAATTACAAAATTACACAAATATATATATTTTACACAAAAACTACAAAAAGAAGAGACCAATAGATTACAACCATATTTATGTACACATATATTTAGCAAGTACATATTTAAAGCATAAAAGGTATTCTGACAAAGGAAAGTACATACATTGAAAATAATACCAGAATAATGAAAATCCTAGGAAGTATTAAATCTAAACTAAAGACATTATAAGGGTAACAAACTTTGCAAGTCTTTTCAATTCTCTAGCACTACTTGTATTGAGGAGCAGATTAAATTTAAAAGTGGTAGGTCTTCTACCATAGTAGGGCTTAAGGTATCTCTCTCTTATTTCTCTAATCACAGGACAAACTAAAACATAATGATATTCATCCCCAACTTCAGTGCTGTTGCATAGTCTGCAAGGGTGCTGATTCTCCAGTCCAGAATATCTTTCAGTTGCTACAGGAAGTTTGTGGGTACCACACCTATATTTACTAAGGGCAATTCTTTCTGGTATATCTAAATTTATAATATACTTTTCTTGGCCAAATTCAGTCTTAAAAAGTTTATAATTACTACATAATATATTTCTTTCTACTTCTGCATGCCACTGTTGTCTCTCTATATCTTTGAGTTTCATTTCTAGGCTATTTATTATCCACGTGTGATTGAAATTTTCTGGGTGTTCCCATATATTTGACATACCACATGAATCAAGGATAGTTTTAATTTTATGGATCCAACTAGACTTATACTCATTCGACTCGTACAGAATTCTAAGAAAACGATAAAAAAACATTTGACAATTTAGATGCCTTTGATTTTACAATTCTCAACCAAAATCCAATCATCCGTTTGCAAATAGATATTTCAATTTTGAATCTGCCAAGATCCCCATATACCATGCAGTTTGCTGTTCGCTTGTTCACACAGAGCTGATTTTTCATGAACTTCTTGTGAAATGTTTCAACATGATCTAGTTTGTGGTAACCCCATATTTCACAGCCGTAAGTCAAAATTGGTACGACTAGAACATCGAATAGATCACAGTTGATATCAATGGGTAATTCAAGTTTTTTACATTTAATTAACATACTAAATAGTGCTCTACGTGCTTGAATGACTTGTTTCTTAATAGCTTTATCCATTTTACCATTATAATTAAACGTAGTGCCAAGGTAAACATAATCATCTACAATTTCGATGCTCTCCTCACCATATTTAAAATTCGGGACATTTCTAACTTTTCCTCTAGAAAATACAACTACTTTAGTTTTTGAAACATTAATTTGAAGTTTCCAAGTATCACAATATTCTTTTACTTTGTTTAAGGCATTTTGTAATTCCTTTGGGGATTCAGCCATTACAATAGTATCATCAGCATAAAGTAAAACATAAATACGCAAAAACATTTCTATATCAATACTACTAAATTTTTCATTTATTTCCCTTGAGCACATATCCATCCCATTATACCCCCCGCTAAGAGAAAACTCAAAATCATTTAGGTAGATGGCAAAAAGTAATGGGGAAAGATTCTCACCTTGTCTTACACCTATGTTACATTCGAAAAAGTTAGAAATTTTGTGATTCTGCTTCACACAGGATTTTGCATTATTATACATATTATATATGACAGCCATAATATTACCGTTAATGCCATGTGAGATTACTTTTCCCCACAAGGAAGACCTGTCAACCAAATCAAATGCTTTTTTGTAATCAACGAACAAACAGTATATTCTCTTTTTTCGATGGAGATAGAAATTAACAAGTGAATGTAATACAAAAATATGATCTAGAGTACTATATCCCTCCCTGAAACCAGCCTGCTCCTCACCAAGTTGACCAGTGCTGTCAATATAATCAGTCAACCTTTTATTGACACAAGCGGTAAAAAGCTTCGCTACACAGCTCAGTAGTGTGATACCCCTATAGTTATCTGGGTCGTCAGGGGATCCTTTTTTCTTAAATATGGGTTTTATTATCCCTATACACCAATGATATGGAACAATTGAGGAGATCAACACTATGTTGAAAATTTTGCATATCACATTTAGCATATCATGAGGGCAGTTTTTAAGGAACTCATTTATAATATTATCAATACCACATGCTTTTCTACTCTTAAGTTTTTTTATTTGAATTTGTATCTCATCTACTGTAAAAACTATTTAATTCTTCGTTAACTAACTGGTTAATAATGCTTGGGTCGAAATTATCAGGGTGTTCACTCTCATCAGGTTCAACATTACCTCGACTGAGTTTAGCAAAATAATCACGAAATGTTTTAAGTGCAATTTTACAAATCAGCTCACTCTTATCAGTATTCTTTAACAAATCCCAATAATCCTTACTACTACTTTTTCTTAGATTTCTAACATTTCTATGAAATTTTTTTCTGAAAGATTTCTTAGCTTTATTAATTATTCTCCTATATGTTTTAGCTCTAGCTTTCAGTTCGTTTCTAGCTTCATTTGTTTTGATTTTCTTAAGCCTGTTTTTTACTTTCATATATTCAGTTCTTTTACTAGAACAGTCTTTGTCAAACCATGGTTTGCTAACCCTTTTGCAATCCCCAGTTTTAGGTTTATTTTGATAAACTTTTTTACAAATGCCAATGTGTTTGGCAGGGTCAATATATAATTTTCCTAAATCTTTTACAATATCATCCATAATATTCTGGGTTACATTCAAAGGGTTCAGTGAATCTAATTTTTGGTCTAATAAGTTAATATCTCTAGTATTGAATGCTTCCATATATTCATTTTTTATGTCATTTGTCCATTTTGTTTTAAGTTCTTCATATTCAAAGTTATTCATATCATGGGTTTCCTTACTATCTAAATCTAAATTTTCTTCCTTCTGTATTTCCGGTGGTCTCATATTACAAGTCTCTTCCAAACGTAATACCATAGAGAGGGCCGAGTGAGTATCGGACAGACACCTGTCATATTGCTCAACATTAAAATCCGTAATGCTACTCATAAGTTTAGGAGAAACAATAAAATAGTCAATACAGCTCTTACCATTAGCTGTGAAACAAGTGAAATCCCCCACGCCACTGTCCCCCCCAAATCTCCCGTTAACTACCTTAACGTCAAGCATTTTACACAGTTCAATTAAGTTACGACCATGGTTATTGGTAATTACATCACTGTTATATCGATCTGTGCTAAGACCAAGAGCTTCTAATTCCCTTTTGGAGCTAAACAGACATTCATCAATAAAATCATTTAAATCGATATTTTGCAAAGGGTCATTCTCTATAAAGTCATTAAGTAAGCCTGTTCTTGAGTTAAAATCACCAGCTAATATAATTGGTAACTCATATTTTACATTCAAATTCATAAGATCATCAGCAATAACATCAAAGATATTAGATGAACAATAAGGTGATCCCTCGTGTGGAATATACAAGGCACAAATAATAATATCATTCTGTGTTTCCCTACAATGAAATCTTACACATAATAAAGAATCAGACACTGTGTCTTCGATCAATGTAACATATTTTTCTCTATCTCTTCTAATTAACATACAGATTCCATGTATACCTCCATACGGAAGAGTAATATAATTTTTTTTTCTTAATAAAATGCGAGTACCCAGGGAACAAGTCATCGTCTATATAATGCTAATATTAGCAACACTAGATATACAAGCTACGCAAGCAGGTACTAACCTCCACTCTTAATTTCCGACTAATTTATATTTACACTATACGTAAATAACCTTCTTGACGAAAAAAGAAGAGAAGAAATATTAATTTTATCAATTTATTTACCTTTGTGACGCACTCGAAAGAACTAATTTTTCCGTCCATTTCGGCTTGTTTACTCACTGACGGAAGCTCAAAAACTTTTTGTCTGTCATAGCGTTTAGTGAAATGTGAAAACACGAGACTGAAATTTCATACCCATTTTTGACCTATTTGTCATGGCATGTCCTTTGGGGAGAGGCGGGGTTGAGATATCCGTAATCCTTAGACCAGCGGTCACCCCAAGCCCTACCAAAGCTATGACGTCACAGGGTTCATTTCGAATGTTTGCCCGCCCATCTCAACCATTTCTAGCGATGTCTGACCTGCAGAGGAAGTAAATTCCTTGTAAACAAGAAATCTATTTAAGGGATGTTACAAGCACAAGAATTAGAAATCATTCGTGCATTTCGCGGGTGGGGGGAGGAGGTGGGGGCGGGGGGGGGATTAATGTAATGGAAGACTATGGGAGTACATGACAGAATCGGCTGATTGGCTGAGCCATTTCTACCTCTCGGAGACAACCGGACACATCACATGGCTGTTTCCGCTACACCTTTTTCCAGCTTAATGCAGGCTGTCTATAAAGAAGAGAACAAAATACGGGCTGCTCTACTGTATGTGCAAGAGACTTTGCCGGCATACCTCTAGCTAAAATACTAACAACAAAAAAAGCATTTGCACTGTATGCATTCATTATGTTATATATGTGTGTGTGTGTAATTAAAAATGTCAGCTCATATATTCTGTCAGGGCATGAGACGATACCACATTTATGGTTGTATGAGTTGAAACCTTGCTAACTAGAGGGCGGCTTAATCAATGAACAGCAAATCATACCCTGTGACTTCTTCACTTTGTAGGCTATTGGGTAATGAATGAAGAATTTTATGTCGGAAACAGCTGAACTAATTTAAGGATGGTAACCGCAAATTTTCATTTGGTGTTGTCATTTTCACTGTAGACATTAACGGGCAAACAACAACGTGACTTCGTGTGGTCCTTCATTTATTCTATGCACTGAAACGAAACACGATCAGTTCCCTTTGAATCAGCTGATTCAATAACGTGCTTCTGCCCAGAACACGGCACTTTCTGCAAGTCTCAAACCGTCGAAGAACAACAATGAAGACGGAAAATTTCGCAATTTCTGCCATGAAAAAGCCAGCAAAAAAAAAAAGGAAATTTCATTTAAATACTGTAAAACATATAGTAAGAATATACTGTAGATGACATAAGTTATACTCTAATTGACAGAACATATCTTGTTCACTTTGAACATTTTGTAAATAGTATCAAATGCTTGAGAAGAAAATACGATTTCCTCCATGCATCTGGCAAAGGAAAATTAAAAGCCATGAGAATTTATTCTTTTATTTGCTGGTAACATATAAGATATAAGAGAGCAACCAGATGGCACTGCAGACGCTCTAAAAAAAATAAGATTTAATTAAAGTTTTAAATCTAAAGCGAGGCAATAAAAATATTTATTGGGCGTGCACGAGAAATTATTTTTTTCATCAAATAATTGTGTTGCAGTGTAACGCAAAAAATTACAAAGCCCCGACAATACCATGTAATACATTCGTGGATATCGAAAGACATAGAAGAGGGAACTATTACTAGCATTAGCTGTTTTCTCTTTAGTTTTGTGTCCTAATCTACTTTTAACTTCAGTTTTATTGGCGTGAGAAGCTGTATTTTGTTGTCTATCACAGAATATTTGGTTAAATAATGACTTTTGGGTATGCAATGCAAAGAATAAAAACATTTACCAATTTCTATATACAACTTTTCTTCAAAAAACAATTTGGCATTTTTAGGAAAACACATAGATTTGATGTTTCTTAAGTGGAAAATTAGAAACTGCATGACAGTTTCTTTGACATAAACGGGCACCAACAACTTAGGAACCAAGAACGGAAGCATGTTGATATTTGGGGTATCAGAAATATATATAAGCAGAGATGATAGACCACGTCTCCAATGGTACTGGAAAATACAAAGGATAAAGTCAGGAAAAGATACAGCAAAAAATAACAAGCGTCTGAAGACGGTTAAGATGGCAACTATAATGCTGTAGTGTGTACCAGTTAAGGAAACCAAATTTAAAAACGCAAGCCAGCACATACATTTCTCAAAATGATCAAAGGATAAACAGAGCCTACTTTTATGACGCTGATAATCCACACCCGGCATTTTAATCCAGTATTTCCCAACACAATATGCACATGTGGAACGACGACTTTGGCAGAATTGAACATATCCTTCGACGGGATCTACCTGGGAAGAACCTGGCTTAGACCCTGGGCCTAGAGATTACACCGTGAGACGTGAGTTGACCCAGATCCCGAGTCGACCTTTCTCTGTGGCTGTGGCTGTGACGCAGTCGGATTCCCAGTGAACCGGTAAAGGCAGAATCCAGAATCTTCCTTTTTTTTGCGCGGCCGGCTGCCCTTGCAAGACAGTTCAGCTTCACTCCCACGATGATGATGAAATTGTTCAACCAATAAAAGGTGATTTTATGTTTTTTCGAACAACGACTTTTATTCCTAATATATTTCCCTTTCGACGATCAGAGCTGTTCAAAATAAGAATAAGTTTTCAGATATCACATGCATGAAGAAATTAGGTCCTTTAATTTTCCATGTTTTCTTAACTAATCACAATTTTCAGGTTTTATGCACGCAGTCTCTCTCACACAAGTTCACATTTTTTATAAAAATCCTATTGCTTTGACCGTACACCGATTTTTCTACTATCGCAAGCAGTCCTCTTGCTTTGCTTCACTCTACACTTTTGATTTTCAAAACTAGAGGAAAAACGACAGAAAGAAAAGCTACCACAATTTATTTACTAAAACAACAGGCCCCCACCTAAAATTGCGGGCCTCTTAAGCAAAAAATTGCCAAAGCCGATTACAGTGAATACCCATCCCGTTTTATAAGCAAAAACTATATATATATATATATATATATATATATATTATATAATATATATATATATATATATATATATATATATATATTTTCTTTCTTGTTTAGTGTTTGGGAATATGGACAGGTTGTTTCTCCTTGGTAAATAGTGACAAATTCCCGTCAAAAAACTGAGTGATCCGGGACTTCGAGTCTTCACATTGCATTGGGGGAAAAAGGTAAGTTGTGTTTTTAGGAAAATGTCTACCTTTTTCCCCTCCCATTCCATTTCCCCCATCCTCTACTTTCCATCCTGTCTCCCTCTCCATGCACCATGGCGATTCGAAGCCTAACGAAAGAGGTTACCCGACATTCATGAATTATATTGCGAGCGTTCGAGTTCGGTTGTCGTCCTTCATAGGCCGCCTAGATTTGCTGTTTTCAACCTCTTGATCAACAAGAACTTTTTATAATGTATCAGTTATTCCAGTATATTTACATACATTATGATATGGACTTTAAAATCTAAAATTGTGTATTCAATTTGTGTTCTCAGGTGTATGCTAACTTCAGTGATAAATCAAGGAATTTCAGCTTAATGTATCATTTCAGAGCATAAATTTCTTTATGAGCTTTAAAGAAATAAGAAAAGACTTGTACATAATTACAATATTTCTTTTTGTTGCTGAACCTTAATTTATGCTTTCCTTATGATAAGCATCTGTGTTTATTTGATTTCCAGATACATATTTCGATGAATCTATTCGGTTATTTTTGAAAATTGATGATAACTAACCAATACCTCGCCAAGGCCTAACTAAATTAGTAACTAAGAAAATCGTCTTTTGAAAAGTTTAGTCTGGAAAACATTTCTTTAATTTTATGTTTTTTTTTTTTTAGATAATTTAAGGGTAAACTCTTGTACTCACAAAAAATATTGTAAAGGAAAGACAAGGTGTAAATGCCAGTCAACAGTTATAATGCGCAGAAGTGGAAAGAAAGCAGCAGTGCTTCTATCTCCAAAATAATATTCCAAGAAACGTATGAAAGCAGACAGTGGTCACTTCCTTCAGCAGAAACTTACTTCCTCCTCCTCCTCCCCCCAATTCTTTCAATTTACAAAAGCAGCACAAGACAAAAGCCAAAAAAACAGTCCACTGGTTCTGAATGACTCGCCGTGTAAAGACAAGGACAATGGATATACTGTACGTTGCCTGAACACTGAGCTACTTGCTCTTAGAATTTCTTCTAAGAATTAATATTCATTCGCGCCATGAAAATAATTTTCGAAACGTGAGTTCAATTTGCAAATTAATCGAAACTAGAGGAATTTTTGTCATCAAAGTTGATTATATTCTTCATACAAATATTAGCGACTCTCGTTGATGGTACAGTATCTTTCTGTACGATATGTTGATAATGTGGTAACGACGATTTAAAGCACTATATAAAATTAAATCTAAAAGACTATATGAAAGTGTGTAGTAAACTTCATTAACATTTATGTATAAGTAAGAGAAGTGCAGTAATCAGCATGCCATCATTTCTTGCATCATATCATTCAAGCTACTCTCAACGGAGAAATAGGTCCCAGTGTTACCAGGATTATCATTGCATTCTTCTTGTGCCATTAATGATAAAACTAGCGTTGATAAGAACATTATAAAACAAACTCTATGATGTCGTCATAATAATATTTCTTGTTGTATCATATTCGAGACACTCAGATATTCCCAACCTCATATTTTCCTAAAGCTTACTCTCAACAGAGAGATAAGTCCGAGTGTTACCAGGATTATCATTGCATTCTTCTTGTGCCATTAATTATAAAACTAATTAACGTGTAAAAACACCTATCCAGCTTTAGTTTCCTCGTAACCTACAAGAAACGAGATGAAACGACTATTTTTTGGTCTTAATCATAGAGGAAGATGTCTACTTAGAACCAGAAACAGACAATAACCATGAGTTTGGGAATATATATTTAAGACAGTTTCAGGAAACAAAATCAGTACAAAATACAGAAAATATCAACATCTCAATACTTTCATTCTATTCAATGTAAGGAGGTCGTCAATAATTCAATTAATTTACAGTCAGTGAGGTTCTGTAAAAAGATATATTTGAAAAATTTATATACCTCATATTACTGTGCTGTCAACAAACATCCATATACAGTATACCCCACACCTTATAATATAGTTTACGTACAAACACAATTAGTATATATCAGATAATTTACGAGGTTATGCATAGCTATGTATGTATGTATATATATATATATATATATATATATATATATATATATATATATATATATATATATACACACGAGTATGTTGTATGTATGTATGTATACATATATATATACATCATGTAACATGAATCCAACATTACCAATGGTCAAAATGTCCTTCACATCAGTGTATGTCTACAAACTGCACACGTCTGGCAGGTAAGTAAGCTGCCCTTGCAAGAAATCCCATGTCTTTGAATGCACACCGCCGCTAGGCACTGCAGTGAGCTGTGTCGTACAACATTTACTATCTGAGAAACAGACTGCCCTCGGGAAGCCATCAGGGAAGCAAATGTTTGCCCCTGACTATTCACTGCGTCTAAGTGAGCCCCTTCCGACAAGAGGGCGTCTACTACACCTTTGGGACTCTCTTCGTTCTTGGCAATTTCGTGGAGGGGTGTGTTACCTTCGTGGTCTGTGAAACTAGGATCAGAGCCAGTCTCGAGCAGAAGGTTTACGACTTCCGTCCTCGGGCCGGCAGGCACCGTCAGTGTAAACTTATCAATGTCCCTACAGTGTCTTGAGCAAGAGAGATGAAGGAGAGTCGAACCCAGGGAATCTCTAGGCCCCATCTTAACTATTTTACCCACTGCCCTTTTAAATGTATGCCACTGGTGGTGAGTGAGGCCAGGCTGCAGCCTTACAGAAGGCACTAGTAAATGCAAGACTACAAAGGTGGCCTGGTCAAGGTGACATTCGCGTTTCCTCTCAGTATAGTTTAACGTACAAATGAGCTCAATTTCCTCGATGCATTTTTCAAGTATAAACATAAAATCCTCAAAATATTCCTGAGGCTTATAATTCCTTCTACTTGCGTTCTTAGCGTCTGTCACTTGTCGAAATATTAGAATGAATGTCTTGAAGTGAAACAACCTATTATGATTTGGTGGTTTTAAATGATTTTGTTGCACATCGATTGCATTAGGACTCAAGTTGATGCTTCGTTTAAAATCTAGTCTAGTTGCATAATGAAGCCCTATTCTCCTCCTAATAATCCTCATTGTGTCCAAGTGATCGATCATGGCCTTTATAAAATCCTTCCCATTACGAGAAGGGCCTCCTGCTCTGCTCGCTCTTCAACTGCATCATCATCTATTTGTTTCTATATTTTCTAATTGCTGCAAGGTGATGACTTCACTAAACTCCTCATGTGAAGGGTATGACAAACCATCCTCAGCTTTTGGATAAACCACGGCACCATTGACGTACCTGGAAAATATATTAATGTGTTCAGATGACACTAAAAAAATAGATCAGTGCTTTAACAGAATCACATGAAAAAGCTTATGTTATTAATTAGTCATTGAGCAAATTATAAGAGCTGTCATGAAAACTTACCCCAGACTCATTGCTGATTTCCAGTAATTGATAGTAACAACTATATCACCCGTTATATTGAAAATGGAAGCGCCAAGTAACTCCAATGCGCCAGATCTGGTCTGGTCACTAGATATTCCACCAGGTCCGTATGAGGAAGAGAGCTCGCAGTAATCAAGGGCGTTAACCCTGGTAAAGGGTAGACAGTGAATAAATAACCCTGCGAGTCCAGGAATCCATAGCTCTCTTCAGTTTAATTTTGTTAATGATTACGTGATTCCATTCAAAAAGAAAATATTCATAACACTGGAACCGATTCACATCTTACAATCAAAACCTAAAAGTAGGAATTCAGAAACCGAAAAATATCGCATAAAATATCAGTCAACATATCACATGTAAGCACTGGAAACTACGTCTGTCAATTTCTAGGCAAGATTAGTTTTGAATAAGAATAAGAATAACATCAAAGAACATTCGTCTTCAAACTGAAGGATCTTAAGCAAGACTCATCAGAATTGTCAGCATCCATTCGAGCGTTGTGATCCAGCAACAGTTTCGTTACTAGTATCCAGACGATCTGCATCTGCGCAGGCGTGCAGTGCGCTTTTTCCAATAAATTTTGACTGTTCACATCAGCGCCAACATCCAGGAGGTACTTAACAATTTCCAAATGGCCATTCAAGGAAGCGAGCATCAAACTATTGATGCCGTGATGATTAGCGGCCTCAGTGTCTGGGAAAACAAACAAAACCATAAAACAACACAGTAACAAAATATGATAGAGGAATTTACTTATACATATTCATAAGTAAGGAACGTTCATCTATTATACTTTTTTTGTTTGTAAATAATGCTTAAGCAGATGTAACTGGTGCAGTTAAAAAAGCGAAATGTGAATAAGGATATCGTGAAGAATTTACCTAACGATTTACAAACCTTTCTTAAGTCTTTTGTATAAGTGACCAGAAATATGAAAATTAAATAGAGATATTGTTTCCTTATCTGATTTTTGTACATTTATTTCTTATAACCCAGTGAAAGAAATGACAGTAAAAGTAGGTGAAACATTATGGAGAAAGTAAGTATGCCAAGGCTACAAAAAGGGTTAGATGTTATCTGCTGATAACACCGTGTTCATTTGTGAAGAAATGTACTACTTGTTGCAAAATACAAATATTATCTTAGACAGTACTGAGATTAAAGATTAATCTAGTATGGACTAAACAGTAGCATACTTGAGACGATGCTTAACATAGCTACTAAGATTCTGAGTCCAGATTTGAAAACAAACTATACTTTCAGATTAATATTGTAGCAAAGGGATCACCACTTACTGCATGCTAACTCTGTCATGCTTCATGTCCTGACTATAATTGGAAACTATGTGGCTAAACAACTGTGCTATCCACAGATACAGATTAGATTTGCATTTACTAAAAGATTAACAGCTGACTCTTACCTAAGCAAGAAAGAATCCATGCCAGAAGGATTATCTTCATGTGTTGCTTACCAATTCACTTGTCTCGATGTAATGTATACCAGGTATATTGGTAATTGCAACCATTGGTTACGGCTTCCACTTTCTGAAAACAAGGGAAGAGCTTCGGAACACGGCAGCGGCTATCACTCACTAAAGAGTTACACTTACTGACTGTAGCTGTCAGGGAGGAAGACCAAAGTTTCACCACAAAGACATTCAAGACTCTCTTTTTATTAGGAGAATTAAACCAGAATATAATGGTAGTACTCTGCCTATTCAGCTGTTCTTTCAATAGCATCGCACCCACTTCAGTTGTTACAGGTCTGTTGGTTATTGTCTAGCTTCTTACCTCTTTTTTTTTTTATACTGTTTGCCACCATCAATCTACTATAACTCTGTTAACTGCCCAATTTGACGAACATGTTTATTTACTCTCTTTTGTTTTGTTTTGTTAAGATGATTCTGTATTTCCTCATCTCTCTGGTTGATAACTGGGAGAGAGGATCGAAAACAGACACAATGAGGCGTCATGCCAAGGATTTGGGTGGCCCTTCCAACCTGGGAAGGCCAAACCACTTGAGTTTTAAGACCAGTTTGGGTAACGATGTTGATGTTACAAATTCGCCAAAAAGGACACCCAGTTCTTTGTAATTTAGCATTCGTTTCAACAAAGTCAGTTCACGAAAAGTTGTTGAAGGGAGTTTGTATTTTCAAATAACTCCCGAATGGTGCTACCAATGATAAAGAATATGTGTGTGTTTATACATACATACATACTGTACATGTATGTATGTATGTATGTATGTATGTATGTATGTATGTATGTATGTATGTATGTATGTATGTATGTATGTATGTATAATTATCTTGGTATGCTTGGAAACTTTCAAACCAGCGTTAACAGAAATTATTCCAAAGATACTGAACGTATTCTGAAAGCTTCACAAGTAAATATATCTCTATTGCACATATTTAATTATCAACGAATACTTTCAAAATTGTTGGGATCCCAGTTCCCCGATTCTTGTAGGTCAGACTGAAACAATTGTGAGAGCGCTCTCCAGCAGCAATCAAAAGACTCTTCCTTAGGAGTACAAAAGTCCCGTAGGAGGTTAGTGTCGTCAGTGCACCTCACGGGGTGCATTGTAGGCATTACTAAAGGTTCCTTTCATTCATATTATCTTTCTTCCATCTTGCTATCCAACCTGTCTAACGATTATTTCATAGTGCTTCAACTGCTTTGAGGTTTTCCTCCCGTTACACCTTCGTAACCTTTTACTCTCAATTTTCCTTTCAGCGCTGAATGACCTCATAGGTCCCAGTTCTTGGCCTTTGGCCTAAACTCTATATGGTCCATTCCTTAAGAGTACAAAAGGGATGGCATTGATCGTCTGAAGTGAAGCGAGTCAAAGGTAAAACTTAAAGAAAAAAAATCGTTGATTAATTGCAAAGGTTTCAATATTTGCTATCATAGAATATTGGAAAAAAATTCGACGGCTAAAATATGAACACTTTTTTAATCGGCGGAGACTACAACGCCATTTTATCCGGTAATGATCAAAGATGAATAACTATATAAGTAATTTCGAGAGAAAGGAATGAAATCATATTTTCACCTTGAAGTTCAAATTATTAGTGTTTAAACGAAACAAATGCAAAACATAAAAAGAAAAACGGAGAATTTTTCAAAATACTCTATTTTACGAGTACTTTGTTCCAGTAAATCTCCTGTAACAGATTTTTTACAGTATGCATTAAAAAATATTCAACAAAGATGTTACAAAATCGATATACACACGCACATACATATATATATATATATATATATATATATATATATATATATATATATATATATATATATATATATATATATATATATATATATATATATATATATAACACACGCATATGCGCGTGTGTGTGTGTGTGTGTGTGTGAAAACTTTAACTTAAGAGTTTGAGGTAAATAATAAATATGCTGGTTCAACATACGGGCGATTAGATTTGCATGTATACTCATAAATACACATGCCATGTACAAATTTACTGATACATATATATATATATATATATATATATATATATATATATATATATATATATATATATATATATATATATATATATATATATATATGTGTGTGTGTGTGTGTGTGTGTGTGTGTTTGTGTGTTTGTGTGTGTGTGTGTATGTCTGTGTGTGTCTGTGTGTATCTCAGGACGATTTAGCAGGGAACTTACGTTGACTTGATGAGGAAAACCAATTTTAATTACACGCGCCTTCACTTTCACCAGCTATTGGCAACATTTGCAAATGGTTACTTTGGCGGCAGAAAGTCCAGCGAAACCATCATATCATAACTAAAATAAATATGATTAACTTTCATCAGGATGATTTTTGACCAGACTACCTACGTTAATTGTGTTCTTAATCGGGCATTTCCCTTCCAGTTTGACAGACTTATTGCAACTTTCACTATAATACAAAAGCAGGGTCTTGTTTTATTGTGTTTGTTTGTATTGCTTTGGTAAACATGCATCGAAGAGCGTGGGATTTCACCGGTAAACTAAAGAAAACTGAATCGTCTACGATACAACAACGACGTCGATAAATAAAACTCAAATTAAATTCAGTTGAAGTACTGTGAAACTATACATTTTAAATCTCTAACACATTCAATATTATCATGACCGCCAGGGACTGTAATGGCTACGATGAGTCTTGTCAGGCAACTTAATCTTATCATAAAGTCTCCCTTGAATGGATTACTACTTTAAAGGAACATCTATACAGAGAGGGATTTATTCTCATCAGCAAATCGATAATGAATAACGGGATCAAACCTGGTGAAATGTTTTCCATTTCTTTAAATGATATACATAAGTTTCTTTTACCTCTATATAATTACCATGTTCGAAATATATATATATATATATATATATATATATATATATATATATATATATATATATATATATATATATATATATATATATATATATATATATATATTTATATATATATATATATATATATATATATATATATATATATATATATATATATATATATATATATATATATATATATATATATACATATATATACATATATATATATATATATATATATATATATATATATATATATATATATATACATATATATACATATATATACATATATATATATATATATATATATATATATATATATATATATATATATATATATATATGCGTTAAATTTAACGTAAATTAATTTGTTTTGGATAAGTCACTTTGGCAGTAATTATTCTTTTGGAACGTAATGACCCTGTTTCCTCCTCCCCGTCATTTCTGACTTGTTGTATAGTTTTAATTACCATGAGCTTGGTTTATTTTCACGTGTGGTGTTGGAGTTGTATTCGGCGCTGTCTCGCCAGAAGTCGTCAGTCGTTTTCTGAACCATTAACTTTGTGAGGGCTTGACTTATTTTGGAGTACCACCGGATTACGAGATCTGCCTTACTTCTGTTGCTGCTGCTGACCTCCTTTGGGAGATTGATTCATTCTTCAGTCTGTGCCCTTGGTTCAGTAATTCTGCCAAGGGGACCTCTCTGCCAACTGGTAAGGTGTGATTACCTGTCGGATGGCCGTGTCCATTGATCGTCTTGCGACGTAAAAGTGATTCTTTCTTCAGTCTGCGCCCTTGGCCCAGTTATTTTTGCCAAGGGGACCTCTCTTACGTTTGGTAAGGTCTCAAGAATATATATTATTCCCCTCGACCCATGATTTGAAGGCTGCGTTTGCCACTACTACTGTTTAGAGCTCACTTAAGGGAAGCAGTTTTTTTTTTTTTGATAAATGTTTAGTGTGTAATAAGCTAGGTTATTCTGACTTTTCGACATTCTTTTACTTTCAGGGCCCTCTCTTTAAAGTGTAAGTGCATAGTCTGTCTTAATTTGGTGTAAATGTGTTTGTTATTCGATGTTTTCAGTGTGTGGTTGATTTTTGTGTTTATTTAATGTATTTTGTAAGAGGCTCAGTGGTCATTTCTTTCTAAAAGTTTGTATTAAATATTAAGGTTTTATTTTCAGTTTTTCTTTATCCTCCTTGATTCCATCTCTGTACACTCTGTTGCAGCCATTCCACCTATTGTGGACTTGGTCGTTAGTGACTTTATTTGTATTTTAAGAGACTTGTGTATGTTTGATGGGCGTGGGCCCATAACAATATATATATATATATATATATATATATATATATATATATATATATATATATATATATATATATATATATATATATATATATATATATGTATGTATACATACAGCAAAGGGCATCAGAAGGAAGGAGACGCGTTGCAGCATTTCATCATTTATTTGACAACGTTTTGAGGCCAAGCCTCATCATCAGGCTGAAACAGACAAACATTAAATAATATAAAATCGACTCGACTAATTAATTATGAAAGTTAATTTATTTAAAAAGAAACTAAAAAACTAGAAGGGAAATGCTAAGCACCTCTCAAGGAATAGGAGGGAAGACGAGTGACAGTCAGTCACAAGATGCGCAGGTTGAAAGTCAACTCCAGCCAAGAAGAGAAGAGAAGAGAAGAGAAGAGAAGAGAAGAGAAGAGAAGAGAAGAGAGGGTGGAGATCCTTTGACTGTTTCATTCTGGAGCTGCTTCTTGTTTCACAAAAAGTGATTCATAGATGGCAAGCTACTGAGGAGAGGAGGCCCTATAAGAATTCTGAATTGCTCATATTGGATGTTAAATTTACATTTCTAGGCATGGTCCGAATATTCGAGTATTCTGGCGACGCCAATCGAACTGCAGTGCGATAACTCGCACCCCTACGGCAATCGATGACATCGGGGACAAGTTAACAAATAGACTGCATTTGATGCCAACAGGGGATCAAGATTATCCTTATATTTGAAGATAGACCCGATTGTCAGGGGATTTGTCGTTATTAGTTGGCATTTTGGGGCAGGGGCATGTTGATGTATTAGTTGTCTAATTTTGTTAAAGAAAGAATCATTCTGAATAAGGGGAAGACTGGCATAAAATGGTTATTAAGGAACGTATTCAAATGTTTAAAAAAACAGTTTGCTTGGAAAATAATTGTCTAAAAGATATTAGTGTAAAAACGTAACAACGTCCTTATGAAAATCCGCCTAGCTCAACGTTAAAGTAAAGGCCGTGTGGAAGAGGGTATTAAGAGAATTTGATTTAGTTTAAAATTAAAACAACGACGACTATAAAAATGAGTACCTAAGCCGGTAAATGTCCTTTTCCTAAAAACAGATGTAAAAAACCCTTCAATGTCACGAGAAACCTCAATATCTAAGAATGCCAATCTCTTTTCCTTTTCTTAATCAATAGTAAATTTTGTTACGATGAGCATTACTGGCAAACTGTCGGAAAGCATCTGCTTGATCTTTGTTTCTGAATAAAATGAAGGTATCGTCCACGTAACGACTGTAAAAGAGTGGGTGATAGGCCACAGGGCAATTGACCAGCAATTGCTCTTCTAGGTAACACACAAAAATATTAGCAAGGACTGGGCCCAAAAGGACTGCCCATTGCCATTCCGTCAATTTGAGAATAAGCATTCCCATTAAAACGAAGACAGTGTCCTGCACTGCCAAGCATAACAACTTTCTCAGATTATTTAAACTAAAACCATGAAATAGAATTTCCTCATCAGTAAAAATGTTACTTAAAATAACCTGGATAGTTTCTTCCAAAGGGACGTTGGTAAATAAAGACTCACGTAAAAACTTAGCATAAAAGGATCAGAATCCTGAGCCAGTATTTTTCGTTAAACTCTTGTGAATTTCTGACCGAATGGTTATTCAAAGAAAATTCATCTAGAAGAGGTACTCAAAATTTTGCTAGTTTATAGCTAGGGGTATCGTAGTATCGTATGATGTTAATATTGGTCTGATGGGAACCCCATCTTTGTGGACTTTTGGCAACCCATATACAACTCCATAGGAACCACCAGTACTCAGAAAAGATTGATATATGCCATTTGGGATAATTTTTTGATTAATAAAGGCTTTAAAAAGCTGTTAATTTTGTCTTCATTTCTAAAAATAGCAGAAAAGTCAGGTTTACCCAGATATTTCAATTTAGTATTATCATTTAAAATGTTTTCTACCTTTATTGTTTATTTGCATTGATAAGATCGTTTTTGCGGTTTTCAGAAAATCTGTACCAAACTAACAGTCTCTCTCTCTCTCTCTCTCTCTCTCTCTCTCTCTCTCTCTCTCTCTCTCTCTCTCAAGCGGCACATTCTCTCTTTCAGTGTGACGCGCCTAGCCCTTTTTATGCACCTTTTGATACCTCTCTATCAGCAAACAGATTACAATTTTATCTCCCTCTTATCGTACTTTTCCTTGTTAATCACGCCTTTATCTCGAGAGTAATCTACTCACTATGACGTACAGATAAGCAATCATATCGCCCAAGGCTTGTCAATCCTTTCATCACCTGTTAAGCTGCATTCCTCAACAGGTACCTTTTGTTTGTCATCAACGACTCGACGATCATGAAGAGAACATTCTCAATCTCTGTGTGAGTGGAAACCATTGCCTAAAATCAGACCCTGTTAACGCATACAAAAATGTTTGAATGCACATTTCTTATGCAGGGAAGAAGTAAATAAGAGGCCTCCATATTTTTATGCATGAAAATGCGCGGGAAATGTCCTTGGCAGCTAACGCTCACCAGACCACCGGTTACTGATCCCTGACTTTGTGCAAAGGATACGTTATGGTAATCAGAACCCCCGTATTTCTGCCTCATAGTTTGATGTTTTATGATCCCAGGAGGCAGGGTTAAAGCTGCTATATATATATATATATATATATATATATATATATATATATATATATATATATATATATATATATATATATATATATATATGTGTGTGTGTGTGTGTGTGTGTGTGTGTGTGTGTGCGTGTGAGCGCGTGTGTGTGTATTTGTGCGTGTAATGTGTCATCAAACTGCACACGACAAATATATACGTATATAACCATTTGAAAGGTGAAAATTAAAGGCAAAGTAACAAGTACTTTCGTGTATCACGAACACTTCTTTGGGGTATAAAGTACTCCAAAGTGCCCCTCAAGAAGTGTACATAATACGCGAAAGCGCTTGGTGCCAGGTCTGAAATTTTCACCTTTCAAATGGTTATCTTCTACATATATATTTGTCTCGTGCAGTTTGACAACTTATAACACACACACGTACACACATTATATATATATATATATATATATATATATATATATATATATATATATATATATATATATATATATATATATATATATATATATATATATATATATATATATATATATATATATATATATATATATATATATATATATATATTTGGCCTTTGACGATCAGAATTGATCTCACCCCTGGGGCGTCTTCGCCAACAAAGCATCACTGAAATGGGGGTTTATTTTTACCAGGGATGGGCCCTTCCCCATTCTCAGCTCTGTTAACTAGCCAAGAGCCGACGGCGTCTCTGCTTTTTTGTGAAAACAGATGATTCCTATGCAGAGTCCCGAAACCAGTTATTTCGCTGCTGACTGTAGGAAACACGCCAGTGCTGAAGGTGTTCCTCGATGCGTAAGTTCCTGCCATACTACACTCCTCAGAAGGTGGGGAAACCAATTTCGCATATGTGGTAGGCATTGCACTTACGGGATTTTAGGCCACGCCAGAGGTTGCCACTGAGGAATATGTGAAATCGGTATCACTGCTTCCCCACGTCGAGGTATCCAATGGCAAGAGGAGACTTCCTGCTCGAAGCTCTTCCTTCTCGTGTCTCCTACGTCTGCGTTGACCTGGTTTCCTCGTTTTCTGGAAATTGATCATCTGTCTTCGCAAAGAAGGAGAGTCCGCTCCATACGGATGAACTGTGTCTGATTTATCCCAAGTTTTGTAACCGGACACAAGAGACTTGTCTGGATTCTGGAGACATTTTCGTCTCCACTGAGCTGCTGCAGTCTTCTGGAATTCTTGGGATTCCCTGGAATGTCAGGGACTTCCAGCAGATGGCAACGATTTGGAATAATTCTTCATCTCTTTTTCTAACTATATGCATGTATAATTATGTACAATTGTATGCAAATAAATAAAGTTCCGCTAGAAAATGAGGATCCGTAAGTAAGGCCCGGGGATTCTCTGGAGACTCTGGAGGTAATCTTGTGAAAGTTCCCGGAACGTCGACACGATATGCCTCAATCACTCAACTTGCTTTCACGTGTGTGTGTGCTTATATAGCGATTCATTTTGTAGTTTATCTTTTTTCCGAGAGAAAATTTAAAGGAAGTATGTATTAATTTCATCACGAATTTCAATAATGACGACTTTTCATTAATAAAATGAATAATTGATAACGGGTGCCTAGAATTTGAATATAAACAGGCGACTTCACCAAACATTTGTGAAAGATAAAGTCATGTAAAGTTTGACCTGTTTTATACATACATACATATATATCAATCTATCTATATATATATACACACAAATATATGTACACATACTTATACTGTGTTTGCGTGTAAAAATATGTACAGGCTTATATATATATATATATATATATATATATATATATATATATATATATATATATATATATATATATATATATATATATATATGTAAATTTATATATATATATATATATATATATATATATATATATATATATATATATATATATATATATATATATATATATATATATATATATATATATATATATATACTGTAATATATATTGGTACATATATATGTATATATGTATACATATACACGTTTACTCGCACAATATAAGTGAACAAGAGTTGAATGCGTATTATCAGGGCGTTTGTAACTGCAACATTTGCCCTAAGTATTGCAACCTGCAGTTGTCTTGCTCATCAACAGACTATCTCGAATGAAAGAAAATTTTCTCTCAAACTGGTAGTTAGGGAACGCTGAGTGTCAGTTTTAAAACCAGTGAATTTATACTGAAATTTTCAGACATATACTTGCAACGCAAATATTGATTTCATTTGCAGTCGTTACGTGTGTTGAACATTCGCACAAGCTCCAGTTTTTGTGTTCAGTGCCTTCCTTATGAAGTTCGTGTGTGGGTATGGTATGCGTCAGTACTTCTTTTTTTCCTTCATTTTATAGAGTGACTTTGTATCACTCTTGTCTTTCTGGTTACTTTTAGTGGATCAGGAACTTTAAACAATACCTCGGGTATTATAGAAATATCGCTAAAACCATTAGTCATGATTTCAGTGTACCCTGGAATCTCGCTAAGGTCATTGATCATGATTCCAGTCTATTTTGGAATCTTGCCAAAGTCTTTACTCATGATTCTAGTCTATCCAGGAATCTCGCTAAGGTCATTCATCATGATTCCAGCCTATCCTGGAATCTCACAAATGCCATTAGTCATGATTAGAATCTATCCTGGAACATTGCCCCACGTAAGGTCTCGTATTGCCCAGAATTGTCTTTCCGGGCACGACGTGGCAACTGCGTGATGTTACCAAGGGTCATTTCAGTTCCTCGTTGGGTGAGTGGGTTCCGTTCTTAGCTAGTGCTGGCCGCGAGTTCGAATCTCCAACCGGCCAATGAAGAATGAGAGGAATTTATTCCTGGTGATAGAAATTCACTTTTCGCTATAATGTGGTTCGGATTCCGCAATAAACTGTAGGTCCCGTTGCTAGGTAACCACGTAAAATAATTCTAATCCTTCCTAGGGGCCAGCCCTCTCTCTCTCTAGGAGAGCTCTTCATCAGCTCCTCCTCCTCCTCCTCCTCCTCCTCAGTGGTCTGCTTAAACTAAGGTATACTTTTTTTCACTCGGCGCCCCTCAGAAGACTCTGCAGCAGCCGAGTAATGTTGTCAACGTGTCTGTCGCCTTCTTTCTCACAACAACACACCCAGCAATGGCTTTTCGGAGACAATTACTTTCGCCATGCGACTAATATAAAAGTATCTGAGGGAAGGAAGGGACAGGGAAAACGTCAAAGGAGAAAGGAAGGAGGAAGCGGCTGCGAAAATTGCTTTCGCTTTTGTTAGGTTTTCTCCACCACAGTTGAACAACTGACTGTCACTTTCACTTAAACAGCTGATTGTCATTTTCACTTACACAGCTGCTTGCCATTTTGGGTTAAACAGCTGATTCCATAGATGGTAAGAACCAGTGTCTTATAAACCTCTTTCGCTTGACACTTCTCTGCTTTGTGGGCCACCTTTTTTTAGTTCGAATCTCCGACCGGCCGGTGAAGAACAAGAGGAATTTGTTTCTGGCGATAGAAATTCATTTCTCGCTATAATGTGGTTCGGATTACACAATTAGCTGTAGGTCCCGTTGCTAGGTAACCAATTGGTTCTTAGCCACGTAAAAGTAAATAAAAGTAAATCTAATCCTTCGGGCCAGCCCTAGGAGAGCTGTTAATCAGCTCAGTGGTCTGGTTAAACTAAGATATACTTAATTTGGGAGGGGGCCTCTCTTCCCCTTCTCCCTCCCCCCACTTCCTCCCTTCTCCCTTGCAAGGTAACGGGTGTCAACAATCTTCCCAATTGTCAGTCTCCATTCTGAGGCCTTCCTTGTCTCTTCATTTTCTTTGGTCTCATTCTGCCGAGAGTCGACATTCCTTTCTTCTTATTTTCTATTTATTTCATTTATTTCTTTCCTTTTGATGAAAAAGAGATTCTTTAATGATCACTGGCGGAAGGTTTTTATCAGGAGGATCATTAGCTCCTGGGGTTTGTCAGCTTAGTAGCATTTTGTTTGCATATTCTCTCTCTCTCTCTCTCTCTCTCTCTCTCTCTCTCTCTCTCTCTCTCTCCTCTCTCTCTCTCTCTCTCTCTCTCTCTCCTGTATAAAACTGATTCATGTTAATACTTCAGACAGAGATTAAGCAATATATTAATTTCTTCCCTCGTTCTTATGAGAATAGGTAATTATTCTGGTATGCTAAGAGGGACGAATTGCAATATACCTGGGCTATAATTAAGGAGCAAATGCTAATATTTGTATGCAAGAAAATTCTTCTAAACAAAATAGGGAGAGTAATATAAGATTTCATTCTTCAACTCTCCTGTATATGTAATCTTAGTAAACTTGTATGCCTCTCAGAAAACAAAAATTATAAATAAATAAATAAATAAATAAATAAATAAATCTTGAATTTAATTGCCACTGAAACTTTCATATATATATATATATATATATATATATATATATATATATATATATATATATATATATATATATATATATATATATATATATATATATATATATATATATATATATATATATTAGCGCGAAGGTGGACCATGGAAACGTATTCATCTCTACATAATTCTTTATTTCCAACGTTTCGTAATAAAAAGCTTTATTACATCATGAGGGAATCTGTTAAATAATGAATAAAATTACTCTAAAAATTGCTCTTAAAATCAATAAAATCCATAAAATACTTCACAGTTAAAATACAAGATGAAAAAAACCGAAAAAACAAAAAAAAAAAAAAAGACATAGAAGCAAAATCAAAGACCGCTAACCAACCTTATACCAAGAAGGCAGAAGACAGAATTCATAAGAAAAGTTAACTCAGGTACAGCTGAGTGGAGGAGGTCTGGGTATTTAACTGGGGAACTAGTTGTTTAATAAATAATGATTCCAGGATAGGCAGTTCGCATACATTAGTTGTTTGGCCTATGATACAGAAATCGTTTCTATCAATATATGTTTTACAATCGACTCTCATCGGGGATTAAGTTTTCGGACTGGCTGTAGGCTCTCCAATCCCGAGCATTCAAGCATAAGAAACCATTCGAAAATTTGTAAAACATATATTGATAGAAACGATTTCTGAATCATAGGCCAAACAACTAATGTATGCGAACTGCCTATCCTGGAATCATTATTTATTAAACAACTAGTTCCCCAGTTAAATACCCAGACCTCCTCCACTCAGCTGTACCTGAGTTAACTTTTCTTATGCATTCTGTCTTCTGCCTTCTTGGTATAAGGTTGGTTAGCGGTCTTTGATTTTGCTTCTATGTCTTTTTTTTTTTTTTTTTCGTTTTTTTTTTTATCTTGTATTTTAACTGTGAAGTATTTTATGGATTTTATTGATTTTAAGAGCAATTTTTAAAGTAATTTTATTCATTATTTAACAGATTCCCTGATGATGTAATAAAGCTTTTTATTACGAAACGTTGGAAATAAAGAATTATGTAGAGATGAATACGTTTCCATGGTCCACCTTCGCGCTAATGTATACCACTGGCCGTCGCCTACTTCTGTTCTTTGATATATATATATATATATATATATATATATATATATATATATATATATATATATCTGACGAAAATTGTCATGACTATAACCCAGAAAACATTAAATAGTTCAATATTTTCATATTTAGTCTAAAGACGGCCTTCTCATCGATCCAGCATCCTATAGAACAAGGCATCCCTTCAAATTCCCCCAATATTTCTGCTTCAAGATGAAGGGGTAGGGGGAGGGGGGAGGGGGAGGGAGAAGGGAATGGGGACTTCAATAAAATCCAACATGGAAGGCGGTGGACATGCTGTCAGCAGTTTCAGATGAGGGGTCGGGTTTCAATGCTGACAGCAACGAGGCACCCAGGGGGAGCTCCATCTGATTTAGCAACCATGTGGAAGGGACGGTTTCAGCCTCCAAGTGGAACGAAAACCGCCACAATATTTTGGGAGACAGTCATGAATTGCCCGAGGAAGCGAGTTTTCTTGGGTGCTCCGGGAGGGGTGGGTCCTGGAAAAGGAAGAGTAGTTCCTGGAAAAAGAGGGGTTGGCCCTGGGAAATGAAGGGTTGGTCTTGGAAAAGGAGAGGTGAGTCCTGGAAAAGAAGGGGTTGGTCCAGGAAGAGGAGGGGTGGGTCTGGAATAGGAGGGGTGGATCCTGGAAAAGGAGGGGTTGGTCCTGAAATGAGAGGTGTGTCTTGGAAAAGGAGGTATGGATCCTGGAAAAGGAAGACTGGTCCCTGGAAAAGAGGGATGGTCTCTGGAAAAGGAGGGGTAGGTCCTGGAAAAGAAGGGATGGTTCTTGAAAAATAATATGGGTCCTGGAAAAGGAAGGTGGGCTCCTGGAAATGAGGGTTTCATCTTGGAAAAGAAGGGGTGGGTCCTGGAAAGATGGACTGACAGCTTATACAAACTTATATAGACTCAGAGTACTGTACTTCCACACCACAGTAAAACATACCATAAACTTGTCTAGAACTTACTGCACACACATATCACCAACATGTTGAATACAAGCTGTTGACTCAGTGGAAGTCCTAACCAGTGCTTCATACTGTCATCCAGCCCATGCTACTTGCGGTCGCTGACTGAAATTTTTAACATTAGCCACAAGACCACTATGTCTAGGGTCTGTCTGCGGAGTCAAGCAAAAAGTGGGCCTTTAGAAAACAGTGGCCATTATGAGTAGCGGCCATTGGCCACTGAAAGTGGCCCAGTCGTTTCTGTCTCCCTCTCTCCCCCACCCCCACCCCCACCCCTCCCTTCTTCCCTTCATCTCAGTGACAACAAACTTAAAGCAATTTGAAATAAGTCTTTACACCTAGTAGCTCCTTTCCATAGTGCCTCCATGTGTGCAGACTTATTTATATTTCGTGTATTATTTGGAAGCTGCTCCACAGTACTTCCGAATCTCCTCCTCCACGACCACCTCTGTTTCCTTGTTTACTTCCTTCCTTCCTTCCTTGGCCTCCTGATCCTCTCAAGGCCTCCTCGTGGTGGCCCTCAATGGCCCCGGAAGGCCCATAACATCTTCCGCTATTTTGTCTGCGGAGGAAAGCCACCGAGGATTTCGTGGACTCTGTCCCAGAGGAAGTGAATGAGTAACAGCTGCTCTCTGACATACCCTATTTAAGTTCCTGTACCAGTACGCCAGCTGGTTTGTTCTTTGTTATGCGTGTCAGTGCTTGACGTTGAACCTGTACATAATGTTGTAATGGATGAGGTCTTTATAGGATTTTGTAAATTCTTAATGAATGATTCGGTAACAAATGCATTTGTTTCATTTCATGTAAGATTTACTAACAATGACAAACTTCCTTTTTCTATTTTTTTAGTTAATATTCTTCTTAAATCGTCTGAATCAACAGTGTTTAAAATCTTAATAAATTTATTTAACTGAGTCTGGTCAGCAGTGAGTAATCTCACTAATAGACTTTTTGTTAAAACACTTTATCCTTGTACTTTCCCTTCATTCCCGCATCCTTTCTTCAGCCTTGCTGTCCAACCCCTCTGACTATTATTTCTTAATGCAACTGTGGGGGTTTCTCCCAGTTCCACCTTTAGATCCTTGTACTTCACCTCCTTTATTTTTGTGGATCCCTTCCTCCTGCTGTCCAACCACTTCAACTCCCTCCTTTCATTGGCTGAAGCGGAGAGTGACCGAATGTGTTCCCCAGTGCTTGGCTTTTTAGCCTCAAATTTCAATAACTCTTCCATTAATTTAGCTCGGTTTTTTATAGCGACTGAGGAGGGTCCTCAGAGTGCAGGAGCTGTGACATGGAAGGATATTACAAAATCCTTGGCTTGACGCTGCGTCTCTGTTGATGTTTGCTCTTCTTCGATGTCAAAGGTTCCAGGATTCATGCCATCCTGGAATCCTGGAATCCCAGCTTCCAGTTTGTATGCAAACACTCATGCAAATAATTAAGAGCGTCTGCAGTCGTGTTTGCTTTGAAGCAGCCGGCAGGGAGGAATGTAAACATCTTCACACGCATATAAACATAAACACGTGAGTTGATGTTTATCTTTTTCAGAAAGGTGAAAAACGCCTCGTGTCGACTGGAATGTTGTCTCTGAGGATGATCTGAAGGAATGAGGCATCTTTTGTGTGTAACGGCATGCAAACAAGAGAAGTTCCATGGAATAAGCTCACTTCTAAGAATAGAGTCTGGGCATAAGGGTCATAATGCTTTGATGTAAGCTCTAAGCCCTTAGAGGAAGGCAAAGGGTGTGGCTCATACACACTTCTTCTTAGTAATAAAGGCGGGGGGTGGAGGGGGGGGGGCAGTTAGGATGTCTGTAAAACTTGCAACAGACCTGAAGGGGGCAGATGTGAGCGGTGATTTGGTCAGTGGGAGTTTAGCCAGAGGAATTTTCATCTTATGACGAGAGATGACGTCATTCGCTGTATCTGTTCGAGGTCAGGGAAGGTCTGACGTCATCGTGTGTCCTCCGTCTTCTGCTTCGTCACAGACAAACCTCGTCTTGACGACCTGTTCCTGGACTGCACAACAAAATTGTTTTGATGTTTGTGATCTGTCAGTAGTGTTTTGACACGGAAACATTGGAAATTTCATTATTAAGCTCTTTATTTATTTATTTTATCTGTTTATTAAGAAACAAACAAATATCAGGTTTTTTTTTTTTGCAACGAATTGAAGTTTTATCAGTGACAGTTATTTTGAAGACTTATTAAGCCATCGTTACAGTAGGATACTTCACTAACGCTTGACTTGAACATTACTGGGTTCCTTTTTTAGTTTTCTGTAAAAGGACAACTATTGTGCCGGCTTTGTCTTCCGTCCACACTTTTTCTGTCCGCACTTTTGCCGCACTTTATTCTGTCCTCACTTTTTTCCGTCCGCACCTTATTCTGTCCGCACTTCTCTCTGTCCCCACTTTATTCTGTCCGCACTTTTTCCTGTCCGCCTTCAGATCTTAAAAACTACTGAGGGAGGCTAGGGAGGGCTGCAAATTGTGTGTTGATCATCCACCTCCAATCTTCAAACATTCCAAATTGCAGCCCTCTAGCCTCAGTTTTTCTTTATTTAAGGTTAAAGTTAGCCATAATCATGCTTCTGGCAACGATATAGAGGCCACCACCGGGCCGTGGGTAAAGTTTCATGGGCCGGGGCTCATACAGCACTATACTGGGACCACCGAAAGATAGGTCTATTTTCGGTGGCCTTGATTATACGTAGTAGCGGCTGTACAGAAACCTCGACTACGCTGAAGAACTTGAGGCGCATTTTTTACTCTTTTTTTCAGGTTTAAAGAAAAAATATATATTTATTTTTATTTATTTATTTACTTATATACTTATTTATTTATTTGTTTATTTATTCAATTATTTATGTAAAGAATCCTGATCTCTGGGTTCATGGTCACGTACCTGGCGCTGGCGTTATGGAGTAGAGGACAGACTCTGGTCGGTCGTTTGATTTTTGTCTTTTAACACGACCTTTTTTTTTCTTTTTTTTTATTTTATTGTTGATCCACTTCTTGTAGAGGAAACATGGCTCCTTTTAAAAAAGCGATACTTTACTTAAATAATATTGAATGCTTGAGTGATCGAAATATATTTTATTTTGGATATTTAATTTTTTGGCGCGTTACAAGGTGGTGATAGGCCTATGGGCCTATGGACGATAGATTTAACTAATGAAAGTATAACAGCATAATACAAATATAGCATTACTAGAAATACTCAGAAATTCAATATTATATTTGAAGCAATTTCACAAAATATAAGGGACGCAATTTTGCTCATAGCAAATTCTTTATGGCATCAAGTCTTATGCAGGAATCCCTCTCTCTCTCTCTTCTCTCTCTCTCCTCTCCTCTCTCTCTCTCTCCTCTCTCTCTCTCTCTCTCTCTCTCATTGTAAGCGGTAGAGTTTCGGGGTTTAAAATAATCTTCCTTGACTGAGTGTCCCGTTTTAGCTTCCGGTAACATTTGATTGACTAACATTTAATTCCGTTCATTTATTGAGGTTGTTTTACTTAAACCCTAAATTTTCAACTCTTTCAAGATCAATGGTCAAGTCAGGGTCATATTAGGAATCACAGGTCAATATGAATAGCATCACTGGGTTAGTATTTTTGTTTTGTGGTATTTTAGATTCTTTAAGTCAATGAATGAAGTAACGAAGCTTCTTGGAAGGAAATAGGGAATGACGAAAACTTATGGGAAGAAAAATAAAAGAAACAGAGTGAAATTATTTATTTATACTTGTAAAACTACAAAGAGAGTTATGTCAATGAATTGTGTAAATAATATGAATAATACTTTTATTGTAATAATATCAGATGAAACAACGTGAAAATCAAACGACTCACTTTTGCTAAACGGAGGGTGGAAGTAGGTGACGTGCCAGATGTACGATGTGTCAACTTTCTCCGTATGTGTCTATAGTAGTGTGTGTGCGTTCGTTTACGTCCGGTCGTCGTGTTCATTTCGTGTGTAAAATACTGAACTTCGAAGCACAATTCATGGCGGCAACAGTTTCTAGAATATTCGAAAGCTGTTTTGATCTGTGTTATAAGATATTTTTTTTAAAAATCGAGTACTTAAGATGACGTCATCATGGCCTCAGTGAAACCGGTGTTTGGTCCTACGGCGACAAGGTAAGGATCTTCTGTACAGTACATCAACTCATTCAGAGCTATTTTCGTGCTAAAAACGTTAAGTTCTGTATTTATATTGTAAAATACAAATATAGGCAGCCTATTTCTTGTCGTTATTGAAATAGAGAATGGTGTGTCCTTTGGTTTAAAGACGGACTTATCCTCGGCAAAGCCAAACCAGCCTAGGCCTATGTGTACGAGACAAGAATTGGTCGACCTTTTGGTTTGTAGTTAATTCGGCTCTATTTTCGTATTTAACATGACATTTGAGGCTTTGAATTTGTAATATGTAATAGGCAGCCATTTACTTGACGTTATTGAATAATGTGAGTACGGTGTGCCCATTGGTTGTCATGTTCATGATGTATCTTTGGCTAAGCCAAGCCGAGGTTTCAGAGACAGACTGGATTGATTGACCCCTTGGTTTGTTGGTTTAATTCAGTTGTATTATTGTGTTTAGATATTAAATTTTGAATTATATTAAATGTGCATAGACATCCATTAATTGCAGGGGTTGATTAATCCATTGGTTTTCTGCTTGACGACATTCCTAGGCTAAGGCAAGCCAAGGCCTATGTTTTCGAGACATGATTAGTTAACCTGTTGGTTGGTGAAGTTAGATCAAGTTTCCTTACGGCATCACTGCCCTTTAGCTTGACTTATCAAAGGGTATAATAGGCCTGCTTTAGACCTCGGGAATTTTTAACCAACCGATGATTATAGTAGCCCAGTCAGTGCATTTCTGTCAGACGCCATGTTTATTCCGTAAACAACCCTTCACACCCCGTACTTTTCAGTTTCGGTTGGAGGCGGTGAACAGGTTTAGTTTCGTATTCATTTACTATTACTTCTCTGTATAAAAGCTCACTTTTGCGTGACAACGGTTTTTCCCCTTAACTTGGCTTTCGTAAGTGTCTTTTGCCACTGCACTGGCGAGAGTTCGTGGCTAAGCTATTAATAACGAAAGTAAGGCTTTATTTAATAATAATAATAATAATAATAATAATAATAATAATAATAATAATAATAATAATAATAATAATAATGTTGTTGTATATACTGTATTTTGATGTGCCCACGATCAAATCCACATGGATCTTGTTTGTGCCATAAACTCTAAAATGTTTAAAATTTACAGGATTATTGCTGTAGAACGCTTTACTGTCACTTGTATACCTCCTGGAGTATCTTTAACTCTTTAACAACTGGGGTTGAATCCCACTACATTCATGGGCAACTTTTTATTATTAAGGTTCTGCTCTTGTCCCTAAAAGGAGGTTAAGGGGTGTTGGAGAAATGTGTTGCCCTGATTTGTGCATTTGGGGTGGAGGGTGTCACACCCCTTCTGCTTGCTTTCGACAGTCTATTAGAGAGTAGAGAGAAAGAGGGGAATCTGAATAGTTATTAGTTATTTTTATCTCGTCGAGACCAATTCCGTACATAATAGGCGTAAGATGGTGCACGTTTATGCTAATTTCTGATGGCTTACGTGTGATACAACAATCCCTGTTAAAACAAGTGACTCTGTTATGCTAAAATGCATCAATTCACAAACAGTAATACATTGGAATGGGTGAATTCCAGGATAGTGACAAATAGGTAATCAAGATGACTTCTGTGTGGGCAACGGATTCTTGGGATCAGGCTGCGACCAGGAATGATTGCGAAATGTGGATGGCAGTCATTAACGGATCCTGGCATAGATTTGCGGACTTGACAGGAGTTAGTACAAACAAGGGGGGGGGGGAACCTCCCTTGCTATTAACTAAGCACAATGAATCTACGCACTAGGGAGGAATTGATCTCTTGAGTTGCTTAAATTAATTTGCCCTTGATTCACACTTTAACGGGAGGACTTAATTGCAGGTTATGAGGATACTGAACAAATGCGCTTTAAAGGATGAATGGGAATGGCGCGGCTTACACGAAGGGAACGCCTGAGTAGAAAGGAAACTGTGAACGTCTTGGAGATGCACTAAGAAAGGATTAAATAGACGGGAAAAAGGGAAACAGCGGGTACTGGCGCAGACTAACTCTCAGACTTTACCTTAGTATACGAGCTCGGATATATGGGCAGCCGCCGTCTGGTGTCGTCCGCCCAGCACCCAGGGAACATGGGTGAAAAACGTGTTCTTCTCAGCCCGGCCGGTGCGGCTGCGGTGTTTGTCCACTGCTTTGCAGCTGAACAATCATCAAACGAAATTATCACTTGGTCGGATCAGTGCACGATTGTTCTTGTTGTGGGCTAATGGAGAAAGTAGTACGTGACGTCGCAGATAGGGTTGCCACCCGTTCTGTAAAATACAGATTCGTTCTGTATTGGAGAGCGAGATGTTGCGTTCTCTATTGAACCAATACAGAACGCCATTTGTTCTGTATTTGGATGTCTGAATGTTATTATTTTAAAATTACATGAGCTTATTTTTCAGTCAATCTTCCCAGACTGCAAAATTATGTGTTTGTCGATGGTTGCCTTCGATACGTGTAAAATACGCGGCAAGATGGCACGCGGCATAATATGACTCATGAGCGAGTGAGCGACGAGAGGTCAGTCTCGCCACCCACTAACCCATTACCCTTAGCCCCCCACCCCCCTCCCCCAGCAGGGAATGACCGATATCCATAGCCTGTTTCCCTGATTCACTGAAAATTTCTATGATGTTACTTTTCAATGGCTATTGTAGTTTAGCAGTGGAAATAAATCCTGCATTTTGGTATAGTTCTGAAGGAATAAAGTTAAGTATACCTTAGTTTGACCAGACCACTGAACTGATTAACAGCTCTCCTAGGGCTGGCCCGAAGGATTAGACTTATTTTACGTGGCTAAGAACCAGTTGGTTACCTAGCAATGGGACCTACAGGTTATTGTGGAAACCGAACCACATTATAGCGGGAAATGAATTTCTATCACCAGAAATAACTTCCTCTAATTCTTCATTGGCCGGTCGGAGAATCGAACGCAGGCCCAGCAAAGTGCTACCGAGAACGATATCGACCCGTCCAACGAGGAACTGTATAAAATAAACTTGATGGTATACATATATATATTATTTCATTGTCTGTGTCACAGCATGTCATTTAGTTTTGAATTTCTATAGAATTGTCACTTCACTGATAACTGACAACTTGAGAAGTGATCTTCCAGTCCTCATCACATATGAAACATGTCTTCATGTTAGTTGCACAAGCTGCACACAGAATCAGAATGCCCCAGCTGAAAGGGCTCGCTCCGCCCGCCATAACTTTTCCTCGTTATGCAATTACTGTATGTTCTGTATTTTTCTGAGCTCGAGGTGGCAACCCTAGTCGCAGAGCGCGGTCAGTTTTGGAACGAAGATGGGTTGACCTTGCATCTCTATAGACCCTGAGCCTAGACCTATGTGTACGAGACAAGATTGGTCGACCTTTTGGTTTGTAGGTTAATGCGGTTGTCTTTTTGTATTTACACATTACATTTGAGGCTTTGAATTTGTAATATATGATAGGCAGCCACTCCAACTCCCTCTCTCCACTGTCTTAAGTGCTCTATGGCCTAAAGTGCCCTTCAGTGCTTGGCTTGACAGCCTGAGCTTCATAAAATCAAATAAAAAAACTTTTGAATAAGTTTGAACTCTGTCGTTCTTCGAAGTAGAATCCTGTGGGTTCAGTAAAGGCATGACATGACATGACATGACATGACATGACACACGTCAGCCCTTTTGACTTGAAATAGAACATTATAACGAATGACCTTGATTCTGTAGAGGCTACAGTAGCCTCTGCAAGATACAGTTTTCGCGCATTCTACATAATAAGAGTTTGTAGGAAGACCCATTTGTAGTATCACTGGCGTGATGTAAATGTAGACGGTTTGAAAGGGTCTCCAGCACCGGAAGGAAGGAAGGATTGTTCCTCTTGGAAGTCGGTCTGAAAAATAACGTTGCAATTTAAGAAAGACCTCTTAGAAAAATTCCTTTTCTAAGATTGGAGGACAGAATTTTAGGGCAAGGCGCCGAGGGCCAGAGGAAGTAGAAAGTCCTTTGGTATTTGATCAAACAAACTTTTGGAATTTGATAACTGATGGAATGAGCGAAGGGGACGAGATGACTGGAGGAGGAATTAATGTTAGTTGGTTTTGATTCTCTCTCTCTCTCTCTCTCTCTCTCTCTCTCTCTCTCTCTCTCTCTCTCTCTCTGTATATATATATATATATATATATATATATATATATATATATATATATATATATATATATATATATATATATATATATATATATACATATACACATACACATACACATACATACATACATACACACCACAGTACATACAATAAAGATCGACGTGCTGTTGATGAGTCTTGAGTGATAATCAATATCGTAGAAGTTATGCTGTATTTGGGGTTTATCCAAAACTCGACAGTTTAAGTATGAATGAGACGGTGACTGCTGTGCTGTCATGGTATCTGGAGGCCACCCATCCCCCCCCAAGAGAAAACTGATTAATGTTGAATATAAAAAAAGCATAATTTTTAAGCCAATCATTTAACTGCTCAGTGTTTGTAATCTAATAAATATTTTTTAATCACTGGAAGCTAAGAATTTTATCCGCTTGACTGTTTATTGTTCATCAAAGTTTCCTAGAATATTTGATTTATTTTCAAATTACTCGAAAACAACTAAAAAATGAAATCACAATTGATCTTCAAATTCGTGAAAGTATGTAGTGTGAAAATCATTCCTGAGAACAATTACTTTAATCCCTTTATAAGTCCCAAGGTCGGAAGGACACAAGTTATCAATAGTTATGTATTTTGTGTCTAATTTTCTCCACAGCAAATAGTCTTTATATTTGCGTGAAATATTTTAGAATAGAGCAGTACGTTCATTTAGCAGACACTCTGATGTTTTGGCCACTAAAGTCCGCAAAGTAACAAAGACCCTGTACCATAGCATAGCCTGCACTTGGATATTTTCTTGATATGTTACCGCTGACAGCCAGTCAACGCAGTTCCTGACCTGAACTAAACTCTACTTTACACTTAATATTGAATGTAAATGATGTAATAAAAAAAAATCGCCTAAAATTGCAGTATAGGGAAAAATAACATGATTTGGTATCTGGTAAGTACAGAAGTCTGATAACTTGAGGTCCATTAATTGAGGTGATTCTTCACCAGTTACTGTTCAAAGGCGTTGCAATAAACAGAATAAAATTAAAAATAAACCTATTGTTGAAGGCAAATAAGTTTTCTGCTGAGAGCAACGTTCAGTAAAAATAAAGATTTAAACAAAAATAAAAAGTAAACAAACTTATCGTTGAAGGCAAATAAGTTTTCTACTGAGAGCAACGTTCAGTAAAAATAAAGATTTAAACAAAAATAGAAAGTAAACAAACTTATCGTTGAAGGCAAATAGGTTTTCTGCTGAGAGCAACGTTTAGTAAAAATAAAGATTTAAACAAAAATAAAAAGTAAACAAACTTATCGTTAAAGGCAAATAAGTTTTCCGCTGCGAGCAACGTTCAGTAAAAATAAAGATTTAAACAAAAATAAAAAGTAAACAAACTTATCGTTGAAGGCAAATAAGTTTTCTGCTGAGAGCAACGTTCAGTAAAAATAAAGATTTAAACAAAAATAAAAAGTAAACAAACTTATCGTTGAAGGCAAATAAGTTTTCTACTGAGAGCAACGTTCAGTAAAAATAAAGATTTAAACAAAAATAAAAAGTAAACAAACTTATTGTTGAAGGCAAATAAGTTTTCTGCTGCGAGCAACGTTCAGTAAAAATAAAGATTTAAACAAAAATAAAAAGTAAACAAACTTATTGTTGAAGGCAAATAAGTTTACTGCTGAGAGCAACGTTCAGTAAAAATAAAGATTTAAACAAAAATAAAAAGTAAACAAACTTATTGTTGAAGGCAAATAAGTTTACTGCTGAGAGCAACGTTCAGTAAAAATAAAGATTTAAACAAAAATAAAAAGTAAACAAACTTATTGTTGAAGGCAAATAGGTTTTCTGCTGCGAGCAATGTTCAGTAAAAATAAAGATTTAAACAAAAATAAAAAGTAAACAAACTTATTGTTGAAGGCAAATCAGTTTTCTGCTGAGAGCAACGTTCAGTAAAAATAAAGATATAAACAAATTAAAAAGTAAACAAACTTATCGTTGAAGGCAAATAAGTTTTCTGCTGCGAGCAACGTTCAGTAAAAATAAAGATTTAAACAAAAATAAAAAGTAAACAAACTTATCGTTGAAGGCAAATAAGTTTTCTGCTGAGAGCAACGTTCAGTAAAAAAAAGATTTAAACAAAAATAAAAAGTAAACAAACTTATCGTTGAAGGCAAATAAGTTTTCTACTGAGAGCAACGTTCAGTAAAAATAAAGATTTAAACAAAAATAAAAAGTAAACAAACTTATTGTTGAAGGCAAATAAGTTTTCTGCTGAGAGCAACGTTCAGTAAAAATAAAGATTTAAACAAAAATAAAAAGTAAACAAACTTATTGTTGAAGGCAAATAAGTTTTCTGCTGAGAGCAACGTTCAGTAAAAATAAAGATTTAAACAAAAATAAAAAGTAAACAGACTTATTGTTGAAGGCAAATAAGTTTTCTGCTGCGAGCAACGTTCAGTAAAAATAAAGATTTAAACAAAAATAAAAAGTAAACAAACTTATTGTTGAAGGCAAATAAGTTTTCTGCTGCGAGCAACGTTCAGTAAAAATAAAGATTTAAACAAAAATAAAAAGTAAACAAACTTATATTTGAAGGCAAATAAGTTTTCTGCTGCGAGCAACGTTCAGTAAAAATAAAGCTTTAAACAAAAATAAAAAGTAAACAAACTTATTGTTGAAGGCAAATAAGTTTTCTGCTGCGAGCAACGTTCAGTAAAAATAAAGATTTAAACAAAAATAAAAAGTAAACAAACTTATTGTTGAAGGCAAATAAGTTTTCTGCTGCGAGCAATGTTCAGTAAAAATAAAGATTTAAACAAAAATAAAAAGTGAACAAACTTATTGTTGAAGGGAAATAAGTTTTCTGCTGCGAGCAACGTTCAGTAAAAATAAAGATTTAAACAAAAATAAAAAGTAAACAAACTTATTGTTGAAGGCAAATAAGTTTTCTGCTGCGAGCAACGTTCAGTAAAAATAAAGATTTAAACAAAAATAAATAGTAAACAAACTTATTGTTGAAGGCAAATAAGTGTCTAGTTAACAATGATGTTTAATAAAACTAACAATAAAAAAATCTATCTCCATGGTGAGGAGGAGGGTTGAGGAGGGTGAAGGTGTTAGGTGGTGTCTCTGTTGAAAGGGTTGAGGGAAGGGAGACAGAGACGGACCAACCGGATTCGGATTTAAATCCCCGGAAAAAGGATTAGATGCTCCTCCTTGGATTCAAATCGTATTTCCGAAAATGATTCTTGGTGTCATTCCTTCAAGTGATTTCCTCCAGAGCAGATTTGCTCTCCCAGAGAGAAGGAATGAAATTTTTCCTTGTCTGCTTAAGATTTAATTTTTGAAGAGAGAGAGAAAAAACTTTCTCCTTGTCTGCATAAGATTCAGTTTTTAGTAAATGGTATTGCTCACAGAGCGACAGAAAATAACGAAGTTTTTCAGAGGGTAATTATGTTAACTTTTGAGTAGTGCCTCTGCTGGGCGTTCATTCTCAGTTGACATCGACACAATAAAATTCTCTTGTCTTTTGTAATTAGTATTGATGTTCATGTTGTCAGAAGAGGGGAACTCAGACCTCACAAAATCGCATAGAATTGTGGGAGTTTTCCTTAGGGTAAATAAAGGACCTACTGCCTTTTGGGTAATTTCTCTGGTGGACGTTCGTTTACAAGTTAATCAACACAATAATATTGATTTTATAAGTATTCATGTTAATTTCGTTTGAAAAGGGCCACTAAAACTTCGCAGTGTCGCATAGAAAACTGGAAGTTTTTCAGAGGGCAAATTAACTTTTATGTATTGAGTTCCTGAAGGACAAAATTCCTGTTAGGATCCTTCCTTCCTTCCTTCCGGACCAGAGTAGGAGTCGACGAAGTGAGAATCCTCATGGACTTAATGTTGGGGAAAGGGACATCGGACGAAAATGATCGAGAGTCAGCATGAAGACGAGTGAAGATCTCGGAAGGGACATTTTTGACATTTGGGGAAGAAAAATATATGAAATTTGTGTCTGGGTAGTAATGGAAGGTTGGGGGAAGTGACTCAGGTTAATGAAAGGGAGAATAGATCGAGATTGTTAAAGAATTTAACAAGAATGTTAATATGGTAAAAAAAAATGGTTACCCCATCGCCTGGGATACTCTTTGAACATGGCTCCAATAAAGCCTACAGCTTTAGACGTGTGGAAAGAGAGAGAGAGAGATTTTCCAGCTTGTGGGAATAAATAGCTATTGCAGAATACTATATACAACTGACCTATTTATTAATTTGTGTTAAAAACGACTGACATGAACCATTCCACAAAGGAACCCGAATGGAATAATTGACAGACCCATTCCCTCCGACCACAATGAGAGGGAGGAGGTGTACTGTACACACACAGCAGGTTCTGACGTGAGATTTGGCTAAGCATCGGATTCCCTTCGGTCACAAAGGACCGGCAAAAGAAGAATCAAGGCTAGTGGGACATGTTGTCAACACCGTAATGGCCGTCGCTGTGTCGGCTCGATTGCAGAATGCCCCTCCAGTTTTCCTCTAATATTATTATTGCTTCTGCTGTTGTGCAGTTGATTTCGAGTCTAAGGCTATGTCCACACTGTCATTCAGCATATTATAAACAGGTCACCAACTTATCACACACATGTTGCAAACATGTTTATTATGCCGACAACTTGTTCTCATTGCACACGTTACAAACATGTTGACTGCAAATCGACAACTTGCTATTATTACACACATGTCCCAAACATGTTGACTGCAAGCCAGTGGCTTGTTCTTATTGCACACACACATTACAGATATGTTGAATACAAGTCGACAACTTGGTCTGTTTTACCCGTGTAACAAACATGTTTAATACAAGTTGACAACTTGTTTTATTGTATTGCACACGTCACAAACTTGTTGACTACAAGTCGACAGCATGTTGATCGTCCAAACTGGCGCTTCATACGATTATCCAGTACTTGCCGAAGATTCATTCTCCACTTCCGGTCATTGATTTGTTTCCAACCTGTTTGTGATTGCAACCGGAATGTGATATTCAGTGTGGTCACCCATCCGAGTACTAATCGGACCCAGTGCCACTAAGAGAACAGAGCTGGTGTTGTGAAGCAAATGCCAATGAGAGGTCTGGAATGTGGAGTGAATCTGCCTGTGCAATTGAAGGCCTCAGTTCATGACTTGATTGCTGTAAGTGGACCTCTCCACGTTCTCTTGTCTTTGGTAAGTCAGGAGGAAATTGACAGAGAGTCTGTTGTAGATAGATTATCCGTGCTGGTTACATTATATTCTTAACGCCCCCCCCCCACACCGCCCCGCCCCTCTCTCTCATTTCTATGACTGAACTGTGACAAGCGCTTTGAACACTCTAGTGGTAGGTTCTCTCTCTCTCTCTCTCTCTCTCTCTCTCTCTCTCTCTCTCTCTCTCTCTCTCTCTCTCTTCACTTTTGTAATGTTTTATCGTTGTAATTTCCTTTTTAGAAAGTTAGAAAGGAACTGGTTCATCATTTCTAGCAGTTTAACCGTCATTGCTGAAATTTTATGTAATCTCTTGTAAACAGGTTGATAAGACATATATGAATTTAAGAGTCATGGAAGGAAAAAGGTGAATATTGTCCAGAGAATTAAATGATTCAAGTTGAATCTCCTGAACACATTTCTGGGACGCTTTGTGACCCATTGCCGTTCTCAAGGGACGGCCAAGTCTGTTGTCAGTTCAGGAAAGTCTGGTCCAAGTTTTAAGGGAAATTGACGTTTTTCTCTTTTATTTAACCCTGTTACAGGTATCACTGTTAAGAAGCGTTTTGTTCTATGGGGCTGAATGCTAAAATTGCATTAAATGTAATGTTTTTGTTGGTTCTAACTTTCTAATATTTCAACGTTTGCTGTTCAGTTACGTTTTTAATTAAACAGAACGTTTCTCATTATGGCTATTCTATTGTGACCAAAGTCATCACCATCCCGTAGTGGGGTATTTCCGTCAGTGCACTCACGCGGTGCACTGTAGGCATTACTTAAGAAGGTTCTTTGCAGCGTCTCTTCTTTAGGCCCCTAGCTACAACCCCTTTCATTTCTTTTGCTGTATCTCCGTTCATATTCGCTTTACTCCATCTTGCTTTCCTTAACTCTCTCCTAACAATTGTTACTTAACCTTTCAAACCTTCCTCTTCCTTTCAGTTTCCTTTCCAGCGCTGAATGACCTCATCATAGGTGCCTCCCAGCGCTTGGCCTTTGGCCTCAATTTCATATTCCATTCCAAAGTCTTCACCGTATATTTATTTACCCATTATCATTATGGAATGATGTGTTTTGTATTATTATTTTTGTTTTATTTTTACGCGTAGTTTAACGACATACACGGAGGGAGATGTAGATATATTTGCCTAAGCGAAATTCACTATTCATTTATACACAATTGATCATTTACTCGTTTCATCAACTTTAAGTTCAGCAATGGACTCTGTTATAAGACTGAGCTGTTATCCACAAAGGCCTAGTTTTAAAGGCTTTTCATTTTCTATAGTAACATAACATAACACTAAAGGAGAGAGATATACAGTCTCAAAAGACTACAAAAACCAAAGAATCTACAAAAAAGATAAAACCGTTTTTTCAGAGCAAATACAAAACAGGTCTGGATTTTTTGTAAAAGCCAGGAGAATAATTTTGTTATGTTAGACAATATATAGTGTAACTGAAAAAACACACTGTATCATATATAACATCATCATAGCCTTGGATTCTGTTATCCATTCAACGGTATAATATTTCCAGTAGGTGGCAGTGCCGTCAGCGCACCTCGCGTGGTGTACTGTAGGCATTACTGGTTTTGCTGCTTCCCTTCGGTCCATAGATGCATTCCACTTTTTTTTTTAACCTTTTACTTTACCTCCATTACCCATTAGGGTAATATGATAAGGGGAAGAAGTGGTCTGGTGTGGACCATGGATTCGCTCAACAGACAGAGAGAGAGAGAGAGAGAGAGAGAGAGGCGGGGGGATCTGTATTCGAACTTCTATGAAATATTAAACTGCTATTTATTTCCAGACAAAAGTTCTTTAATAAAGTATAAAATAGTTTTGAAAAAATTATAAATAAAGATATTTTTTGTATAGATTTTTTAATCTTTAGTTCCAATAGACCTCAAAAGATGACGCCACTTTGTCTTAGAAAAATCCCGAAGAAGATCCTTCAAAGGAGGCTCATCTATAATCTTGACATATGCTGTTATGCTGCCCCTGCCCCCCACCCAGTCTGTCTGGCTATTGATTTTGTTGTCAATAACGAGCGCCTCTTACTGTTTATTATATATATATATATATATATATATATATATATATATATATATATATATATATATATATATATAATATTATATGCTTTATACTGACATTCAATATTAATTGAAGAAGTTTTTCATCCAATATTTACGATGAAAATAATCACATCAAGGTCTAGAGAATACAAGGTCTTCTTACGGCTGACCCAAAATTGGGATCTAATGCGCATTTACAGGTTGTGACGTCACGCGGTCTACTCACGGCCCTTGGTGATCTCTGACTGATCAGCCCGTTTACAAACAACAGTGCAAGCCTTGCTTCCACATATTTGATATTGATATTGTCCGTAATAGCGGCCTTATATTTTTCTCTTTCTTGCTGCAATTGAGACAGTTTAGGCGACATGAGCCAAATCTTGTGCAGTAGACGGGTACTTTGAAAATAGCAAAAAAATAATAATCTAATTCTTCATAGATTTCCTATGGACGACAAGTGTAGTGTCGCAAAAAGATGGAGTTATGATGAAGGCACAGACGCTTTATATGAACCTAGATCAAAAGTGCAATGTGTAAAGGTCAGACCTTAGAAACAGCTTATTCATTATAATTTCGACACCGATATAACTAAAATTCTCCTATTTGAGTTCATCACCAAGATAGCGAGAGCTGGATTTCCTATAGTTGATATGGTTAATGACTTGGGGCAACAAATATAAGGTTATGGAATTCAATAGGCAATGGCGTAACTAATCCAACATTGTTAATCCTGCGGATCATTGCAGGGAAATATTTGTATTTGCCGATGCTCCTCACTTGATAAAACTCATCAGAAATACTTCACTTTCTTATACCATGAATCTGGGTTATCGGGCTGTAGGACTGCTCACATTGAGTCAGGGAACTAATTAAGAAAAGTAAGAGTGATCTAATGACAACTCATAAACTATTTGAAAAGCATTTAAGTGTTACAGGTATGGAGGGTATGACAGTGAAATTAGCGTTACAGTTACTCTGCCACTCACAAAAATCTCAAACACTTTGGAGAAAAAGGTCTGATTGTGGATAGTCACTGGGAGAGTGCAAGCCAGTTCATTTGCCTTGTTGATGGGTGGTTTGATTTATTCGGTTCTGGAGCGCCTTTCGATAGAAAGTCTTCACGGAATGCCTACGGGCTAATTTTAGAAACCAAAACAAAACGTCGCAAGAGATGATACGCATATCCAGGACAGTGGAAAGTCTGGGAGGAAAAGGACTTTACTCTTTCCAGAAAGGCCCTGTGATATCTTGCAAATCTCTAACGAACTTGCTAGGGATGTTAGGTGAAATTTTGCAATATCATACATCTTGACTCATAGGCTGAATCGAGATGGACTGGAACACTTTTTTGGCTGTATACGGCAAATGAGTGCATGCCATCAGCACCCATCACCTGTTGAATTTAAACACCGAGTTAGAGCCCATCTCCTGGGAAAAGAGAGAACTCTACGAGGGGCAAAATACAATGTTGAAAATTGTATTAGCGATGATATGACCGAGGTCTCATTTTCCAACTTGTTAGCTAAAGAAAGCACTTCTTACGAGGCTGAAGAAACATCTCTTCAGAAAGCGTTAAGCTTATCGGCAATATTGTTTCGTTTGCCAATGGAGGAATTGCAGGATGACAATGAAGACAAAACTGTTGAAGAAGAAACGTTAGAAGATGCCACTGAAGAAGGAGGCATGCAACATGTGGGTGGTTTCGTAGCCCGTAAGTTTCCCCGAGTATGACTTCCTAGGAAGTAAAGAACCGAGGGAGATGGCACAAGGATCGGCACTATAAGTAGAACAAATGAGAAGCTACTGCAATGAAACCTCGACCCGAATTTTTGGAGCATTTAAAATCGATGGAAAAGATATTTATTTGATATCATTGCAAACATAACGAAAAAGTTGGTCACATAATTGTTAACCTTATGTATACATGTACTCGTATATGTGCATTTGAGTGTGAGTTGTATATTATAGTGAAAAATGTTTTTTCGTTTTTAAATTCCAGTTGTAATTATTTGGATGAATATACGTATAGAAATGAATATGGGCAACACGTGTTTTATTTTCCTAAAAGAAGGAATCATAAAATTTAATATTAAAAAGAGTCAATAAGGAAACAGGAGAAAAGTTTTCCCACTTGTACAGAGCTTGGGCAGAGGAGAAAGCAAGTAGACCGCGTGACGTCACGTTTCTTAACTCTCATCTCCTTACCTACCCCCGTTAATCCTGCGCGTGAGAAGACCTTGTATTCTCTAGACCTTGAATCACATGATCAGTAATGTAATCTTTTAATTGAGAGAGAGAGAGAGAATCACTACTGTCAACTAACCAAACAAGAACAGAGTATTCAGTATAGGCATAATTGATTTTCAGGAAGCGGCCTATATAAATCATTTACCCCCTCTGAGATCGATCGTGGGGTCCCATGCTGGTGAGGATAGGTTGATAACTACTGGACCAGCGGTATTCAAATTGTTTAGTTTCGTAATGAGAGAAGTTGAAAAGCCGTTAAATATATAGCCTATATAGTAATTACCAGATAATAATGTTTGTAATGTATAATATAAAAATAATGATCTTTATGCTATTTAGTCCATGTGTATAAATATATAAAATCGTTTTACGTTAATTAGTCTTTCTGCTAATAACAAGGCTAAAGTGTATAATAGGCATTTAAACAGTTAACTACTAACGGAGGGCTGACGGAGAATTTGGGGGCTGGGGCGTAGGCCAGAGCTATCGCCCTCCCTTCCAGGCTAGTTTTGTTTCGTGTGTGGGTTTACCCCTGAAAGGATGCTGGCTTGGTTCTCTATTTAGTGTCAGGATAATTTCGGAAACAGGACACAGACGTAGGTCCGATTTAGCGGTTTGTTTGTTCTTTCCAGTGGGTCCTGATGCTTTCCAAACGTCAGTGTTTGTTTCAGTGACATCCGAAGGCTGTGATTGTGTTCTGTGTTGTCTGCCAAGTGATTGAAAATTTTGTGGTTTTTAATTTGGCGTCATCTACGACGTTCCTTAGGACCTGGAAGAAGGTAAGGGTGGGTTCCATTCCATACATTCCAGCGTCTGTATTTTCCAGACTTTAACAAAACGTCTTTTTTAGAACGACTAAATTTTTATTGGACTTGGTATTAGTATCGTGGCTTCCCGTTGGTCGTAGCCTAAGCTTAAACCTTTCTTAGGCCAGACTAGGACTTTGTTTTATTTACATCCAAGTCCTGTAGTTTTCCAGATATTAGGAGGACTGAATTGAAAAACGTGACTGAACATATCGCCATTTTAAACTCTTATTTGAATTTAACACTATCTTTGGAGCTAAATTTGTTTGAATTACGACGTTAAAATTTGCTCGTAGGTACTTTTGGAAGTGTTTACCCGTTGGTTCATAGCCTAGGAGAATACTAATTATTAGGCTAAACCGGTTCGTTGTTTTATTGATATGAAGTCGTATAGTTTCTCAGGAGTGGTTAGAAAGGTCTAAAGTGAAAGACGTGAATCGCCATGTTAAACGCAAACAAATTTGAGATTGTTTTTGTAGCTTAACACCTCAGAAGCGTCTGCGTTACGAATTAGTTCCTCGCCTTGGCGTTATATGTTGGTGCTTAAGAATTTCCCCTAACTCTCTCCCTCTATTTTAACTTCATACAAAAGACTAAATACCGAAATTTGATATGTAAACTCTTGAATATGTCTGATATTAAGTCTCGTCATTGTAATCTAACCTAAACATTATTTTTGTAG